>JANHZU010001174.1:579169-589260 GCA_032468055.1 Acrochordus granulatus
TGATGAGACCTGTCCAGTATGGTTGAACCTCTGGCAGAGCTCTCATCTTCTTCAGAGCACACAAGCCCCCCAACCACGGCAAGGTGGTGCCTCACTGGGGGAATGACACTTTTTAGCTCATTAAAACAGCTGCTTTAATTTTTCAAATTTGGTCGTTAGCTTTCGAATCCCTAGAGACAGAAATATTACACTGCAGCTTTTCATGGAATACTATCAGATTTCCCTTCTTCTAATGAAGGAATGACTAGGTATGAATGACTACAGTAGAGAAGTATGAATGAGGTAAAATGTGATTTAAACTATTAATTCATATAGTTGATTGAAAGATGTGTTTTTGCTTAATCAGTTTGAAAGTAATTCAAATCTCTTGGGCACAATGAATCAATTCAAAATTTTGAGATGAAAGAGTGAATTGATCAAATTGCTTTCAGATCAAAACTCTACATATTCCTTTTCTGTAGACTGTTCATGATAACAGCATTGAACCAGGAAATATTTATGAGCCTTTGAAATTGTATCTGATTAAATTCTGATCTCAGTATATTCTTTAACAGGACCAATTTATATATTACAGGTAGTCCTTGATCTATGATGGCAATTGGGATTGCCATTGTTAAGTGACATGGTCATAAAGTGAAACTGATTTTCATAGCAATGGCAATGTAAGCAGTCCAATTGCTGTCATCAAGTGGATGCCCTGGTTGCTGTCATTAATTGGATACCCTTCCTGCTGACTTCCCATAATCAAGTGAGTGGGGAAGCCGGCAGGAAGTTGCCAGCCTCACACATTTCTGGGTGTGGGAGGGACCAGAGGTGTATGGGAAGGTCATGGAGAGTGTATAGGGGTATGGTTTTGGAGTGTGGGTATGCAGTGCAGGTTCGGGAGGTTATGCAAGGTATGGCAAATATTCAGCAGGATGTGTGAAGGCCTCAAAACGTCTTGGATTTTCAGTCCCAGAATCAAGAAGCTTCTGAAAACTCTCCACTCTGAGGCTGAAAATCCTGCTTGGATTTTGACACTTCTTAACTCTGGAGACTGCCTGAAAATGCCTCCAGAACTTTTTCAGCCAGCCTCTCAAGACGAGAGAGAACACTTGACATGGCAGCAGTTTGCGACCTTCTCTGCTGGCTTTTCCATTGATTTTTCTGGGATGCCAGCAGGGAATATAGCAAATGGCAATTGCAGGCTACTTGGCAACCACTTATAAGTGTGAATGGGTTGCCAAGTGCCCAGATCTTAATCATATGACCATGAGGACTATACATTTGAATAGTCACTGAACAAATGGTTGTAAATTGTGAACTACTAATATTTCCAATAAAGATATCTGTGTAAGATATAAAATAAGTGTACTTTACACAGGCGTCTACTAGCTGAAACGGCTCTTCAAAAACTTGATCTTCATACTGCTGAGCAAGCTTTTGTACGTTACAAGAATTATCAGGGTATTAAGTTTGTAAAGCGCCTTCACAATCTCCAGAGTGAATCACTTAGACAAGCTGAAGTTGCAGTTTATTTTGGAAAATTTGAAGAAGCTGAAAGAATGTATTTGGACATGGATAGAAGGTAATTGGCCTATTTCAATTTAAATTAGGAGGAAAAATCCCAAGTATATAATAATATTTGATGGTGGGGAGACATGTTCATTTTAAACTGATTAATTTAAGTGTGAGTGCACATTTAAGTTAACATTTCCCAAACTGGACCCCTTAGAAAGAGCATGAAACATGGAGACGGATTTGAGAAAGATCAAACTACACAATTTGAATTTGTAGCATTTCAAGTTATTTGCAGGTGTCCAAGGATGTCTGAATGACACAAGCAGTTTCATGTTGTCTCGCTGCAGGTTCTGTCCCTTGTGTATATGTGTGTGATATCTTGACAGGTGGAGCTTGTGGCACAACAGCTCAACCCTGCTTTTGTCACTTACCCTTCATGATAATCATCTTTGTTATTTAAAACCAAGTTATATTGAATCACTACCCTGTTCATTTGATATCCTTTTTTTCACTGTTCAATCGTGCCTGATTCTCAAGGACTGCCTAGGCAAGTCCTTGCAGTTTTTTTGCCAAGGCTTTTCAGAAGGTTTGCCATTGCCTCCTTCCAAGGCTGAGAGAAAGTGACTGGCACAAGGTCACCCATCTGATTTTGTGCCTAAAAGTGGGACCAGAACTCGCAATCTCCCAGTTGCTAACCAATTAAGTATAAACAGCATTATTTTTGTTTGTTATATTTGTTTGTTTGCATATTTGTTATATTTACAGAGATCTTGCAGTGGACCTACGAATGAAACTAGGAAATGGGTTTCGAGTAGTGCAGCTGTTACAAATAGGCTCAGGCCATGGAGGTGATAACCTCCTTGAACAAGCACACAACGAAATTGGAGAGTACTTTGCAGATAGGCAGAAATGGTATGCTTGTAACCAGTTATGTTTGCAACTTACTCGGGTGGGAACATTTTGTGTTTTGCAATGCAGAGGAGAAAAATACAGTTCATGTATTTCTCTGGTTGTAATTTTAATTAAATTATTTGCTGGAAAATAGAGAATTGTTCCATTGTGATATCTGAAGCATAAAATATCTCTAGTGAAAAATCAATTCTGTTAAAGTACTGACAGTACAGAATTATAAGTAACTAAACATTGCTTTCAGGTTTTTCTCAGAATTTTTCCTTTTTTCCTTTACTTGATTATACCCTGAGTATTCATAACAAGTTAACAATATTCAAATCAGAGATTTATTTTTGTCCATTGCAGGGCGAATGCAGTCCCCTATTTTGTACAAGGCAGAAACCATGAACGTTTGGCTGAATGTTATTATATGCTAGAGGACTATCAAGCTTTAGAAAATCTGGCTAACTCACTTCCAGAAAATAACAAGTTGCTTCCAGTGAGTATAAAAAGCTGCTTATTGGGATTAGTTACTATAAGCTGCTTATCTTGAATGATACTATAGACATAAATGGACATAAGAAGAAATAAATGGAAATTTTAAAAATCAGGTTCTGCTTATTGGGATTAGTTACTATAAGTTGCTTATCTTGAATGATACTATAGACATAAATGGACATAAGAAGACATAAATGGAAATTTTAAAAATCAGGTTATTCCTGATTTTGAAAAGACAATCTAGTAAAAAAAATGCCATTCAATAAATCTAAAAATAATATTTTTATCATATATGATCATTAGAACAAAAATAACCTTAGGCATACTCTTAACATATTTTTAAAATTAAATACCCAAAGGGACTGTGATTGTGAAATTGTTCTGTGTATCTAATAAGGCAAAACCAGCATATCTTAGTTAGCACTTTAAATTTATATATATTTATGTTAACTTGATATATTTTTAAACTTTATATATAAATATATCAAAAGTATGAACAATAAAACACTAGAAAAATGATTATAATTCCCCTGATTAATCTTGGTAACCAGTATATCATGCTTTGTATATATACCATGTGTCAAATGAGGTTGTTTGCTTGCACATGCTGTCAATTTATTAGAAATTAAGGAAGTTTGGTACTGATCTATAATTTAATTATATTTTTCCATATTGTTTAGGACATAAGTCATAAGTTTGTTACTGTGGGAATGTGTGAACAAGCTGTAGCTGCCTTTCTAAAATGTAACAGACCAAAGGATGCTGTAGATGTCTGTGTTAATCTCAACCAGGTAAAATATAAGCATAACATATAGACTTTGTTTGGGAGAGTTTGTTCAGTATTAATTTAATGGTTGATTTCAATATTATTTCCTGCAGCTTCAACTGGCATCTAGGAGACTGAACAGACTATAGTAACCTAGGGATTTGTGTATACTGGTCTTCTGGGTCTCTAGTAGCCAATTCAGAAATGACACAAGAAATGTATAATCAGATCTCCCACTGTTTAAAAAGAGGTAGTATAATTGGAGAACATAGTACGCATCAGAGACCAGTTTGAGAAACTTACTCATTTTTCATGGGCCTATCTCCAAAAGTCAAATGCACACTGACACTACTTTTCAACAGAATGCACAGATTCTCAGACAACACTGGAGAAAAATCAGCCCTCTTCCTCCATGGCTCCATTCAAAAGCTCTTGCACAACTAATTTTAGAAACATAAAGGAGATCCAATCTAGTTGGATCTTACTTAAACTGTCACCCTATCACAAAAGGTAAAGTTTTCAATTAAAAATGCATGTACTAAATCTCTTGTAGTTCTATGACACCTAGTTATCTTAAGCTATGTAAAAGGACATAACAGCGCTAAGTTTTGAAGGACATGTTTATTTACCTCTAGTTTCTCAACAATATCAGTGGAACTGTTCCACAAGGTTACAGTCCCTATATATCACTACAGAATTTGATGTACTAGTGACCTAGTAATTTTAAAGCTGCCTAGATCATTTCCTCTGATAAGACAGTATATTTATTTAAGACTTGCTCCTAAATTTGGATTTGCATTGATTAATGGTTGTTGCTTTTCCTTCTAGTGGAGTAAAGCTGTTGAACTAGCTAAGGAACACAATATGAAAGAAATTGGTTCTCTTCTGGCTAGATATGCATCTCAATTATTAGAAAAGAATAAACCTCTTGATGCTGTTGAACTATATCGTAAAGCCAATTATTTCTTTGATGCTGCCAAGCTTATGTTCAAGGTATTGTTATTAAAGGATATCTGAAAAAAAAGAATTGGGGGTAAAATGCAGTGATATTCCATAAGTATTTGATGGGACAGATTCTTCTTTTTCTGCTGCAGAAGATTTGGGGCTTGTTTTGGTGGATACAAAAGTTCACTGGTGTAATATTGGGCACAGCTAACTATTTAAGAAGTTGATAATTTTTATCCATGCTAGATTTTTCATTTTGCCTATTGATGCTTCTATTCCTGAGAATGTACACATTTCTTTTGTTATACTATGTATCTTATCTGCTGAAGTCTTTATGTGCTTAGGGCTAATTACAGCACATAATTAGAATTTATCTGTTTGTTGTGTAGTAGTTGTATTGAACTTCTACAACTTGTTTTTTCCTGTATTCTTCTGAAAGTTAAGGCCACAAGCATGAAAACTAAACACATGTATAGTTTTTTACATATGCTTCTCTAGATGAAAGCTTACGAAAATATCTTTAACATTGTATACTTGTAATATGAAAATTATTAAAATTACTTTCACATACAAATTAGCATTTTGTTCCCAACTAAAGAAAAAATGTACCTATGTTCACCCTCCCTTCGAAGGAATCCATATTATGCTTATTTTTTCATTCTGCAATAATAGCAAAATTGCAAAAAATTTGCAAAACTTTCTCAAAAAGGCAGCTGGACTTTTATTATTTGATGTAAATGGAAGACATTTTGTCTCCTATTCAGGGGACTTTTAACAATTCCATTTGGAGAGGAGAGAGATGGCAAGAATATATATATTTCTCACTTGGCAGGATACAGAACAAACATTTTTGTCCGGGATCCAGATGTTAACTGATTATTGAGGGGAATCAAAAGAATCAAAGAATCTATTTATATTAATCTGTAATTAATCCTATAGATAATAATCTATTAAATCCTCCCTTTAATAGAGGAGGGGGAATTAGACATCAATTATCTCCTGTTTACAATGTAGCTTTGTCTCATCTTCCCATATACAGTACCTTCCAGTCCGTTCTGATGTGCATTGTGCTGACCCTGAAGGGCAAGACTAGTCTCTAAATCTGTATTGCTTAACCTTATTACTCTGTTAGCCTTCTAAATGAGTGCTATTTTCTGGTGTGTATCCTGTATCCTGCCAAGTGAGAATCATATATATTCTTGCCATCTCTCTCTTTTCCACATGGAATTGATAAAGTCTCCTGAATAGGAGACAAAACATCTTCCTATTACATCAAATAATAAAAATCCAGTTGCCTTTTTGAGAAAATTTGGCAAATTTTTTGCAATTTTGCTATAAATCATGACCTGAATTAATGAACATACATAGACATTCTGCAACCATATTTGTTTGGGTCAACTTAATAAGAATGCAAAAAAGACTTTTATTAAGAAATCCTTTGTTTCCAGGCATGGGAGATAATTATTAAAGGGAAAACAGCTTGGAGTATTGTTAGTCTTTCACAATTGTCTAAATGGGATACAAGTCTATTTTGTGCAAAATACTTTTATAACTTTAGTTTTGTATATGATGTAATTAGAAAATAAATCTAATTTGTCGTGTTAATTTTTTAAAGATTGCAGATGAAGAGGCTAAAAAGAGAACCAAACCTTTACGTGTTAAAAAGCTATATGTCATGTCAGCTTTACTTGTTGAACAATATCATGAACAAATAAAAAATTCACAGAGAGGAAAAGTCAAAGGCAAGACATCAGAGGTATAGTTTTGGAAATTTCATCACCAACCAGTGTGACTGCAAGGGATACTTCTCAAGATGAAATTGTGAAGTATTTCATAACATGACAACTTATGTTTCCTGTCAATATTGTCCAAAAATATTAGAACAGCCTTTGGAAGATAGTTTTACAAATGTATCTGATCAAAGTCACATATCAAAAATAGGATAGATTCCTTACCATGAACATTTTGGGAGGGAAAGGTCAATACTTGCAAGGTAATGGACATGGCATTATGGGCCAGGCCCTGCCCCTTTTTTACATGCTTGTGACAATTGAAGCACAATCAAAATTCACCATACTCACCATCTTGCAGAAGCCCCTGTTGCTCCTCACACAATTTCCCTTTGTTTACTTCTCCCATAGAAAAAAAAGAAAAATCTCAGAATTTCCAGTAAGGCATCTCCCTTAAGAACAATCTTAATTAGTAGGAGGAAAATGTTGGGTGAAACAGCTTCTTGATCCTTTTTATTGGCACTTAATTGTATTCAATGTGGCCTCCCCTTCCAAAATGGACATGTTCTTTGTGTCAGACCATTATCCAGGTAAATTCATTTGGTGAACACAAAATTCAAGAAATGAACATGGGCTTAAAATAGTTATTTCCATTTAAGAACTTTTCTTGTTTATAGTTTGCTTCTGTACAAGTTAGCATGTATCAGGAACTGTGTTATTACAATGCGTGAAATTCATGCTAATTTAATGCAAAAAATAGGCTTGTTGTCACTTATTTACTTTTATCACGTCTTTTATTACAGGCTACTTCAGCATTAGCTGGCTTGCTAGAAGAAGATGTTCTCTCCACAGACAGTCGGCTGATTGATAACGCTTGGCGCGGAGCTGAGGCTTACCATTTTTTTATACTTGCCCAAAGACAGTTGTATGAAGGTTATGTGGATACAGCAATGAAAACAGGTATGATGACGCTTTGAGAAATACTGCCTTTTTTCCCTTTAGATTCATGGGTCACCTATTCCAAAGGTTCATGGTACAATTTTCGTATAATGCATCTAGTCCTGAAGCAAATGTTTTCAACTTTTTCTGTTACATTTTGTAAATCTGGGAAAATTCTTTCAACAAAAGAAACCTCACTGAAACTGCTAAAGATCTAAAACACTGGGCCTGAATCATTTATGGATATTGACTACTTGGTCAACTATTGTATTCCAGATGTTGATTTAGTTAAGAAATATTCTCTTGTATGTAGAGCTTTTCTATTGCTTGTATTAAGCCACTTCATACTATGGATCACAACAATTGGATGCCTGCCAATAATTTTATTAATCAACATACTAATATTTATGTAATTAAACTGCTTATTTAATTTAATGGATAGATATGTTCTGAATCTGTTGCTTTCTACTTTAACAGCTCTTCACTTGAGAGATTATGAAGACATTATACCTGCAGTAGAAATTTATTCCCTATTGGCTCTCTGTGCATGTGCTAACAGAGCATTCGGTACCTGTTCAAAAGCTTTTGTTAAACTGGAATCTTTAGAAAATCTGGGTCCTGACCAAAAGCAGCAATATGAAGAACTTGCCCTGCAGATATTCACAAAACACTATCCAAAAGATAGCAAAAAGTCAGATTTGGATGGCCTTCTTGAAGAGTAAGCTTAGTGCTCTATGTTGTAATTCTAATACAATATCCTAATTTTGATGGAAATTAGTGGTGCATGTCTAGCAGCAGAAAAACATATTGCAGTTGATACAGATTCTCTTTTACCCTGAAGTTCTGTCTCTTCCCCAAATCTCTTTGGATTACTGTAAGGGAGGAAAACCTGGGAGAAGGAGAAGATAGGGTTCTCCTTTACATTAACAGAAAGCCTTGTACAGTATTGAATGTAGTTCTTTATATAGGTAGCCTTTATTTAGCAACCATTCACAGTTACGACAAGGATGAAAAAGTAACTTTGCAACTAATGTTTGTATTTATGACCTTCGCAGGTCTGTGAAGCAAAAGGAAGCTGAAATAAGTTCATAAACAGTTGGAGTTTTACTTAATAACCATTTCAGAACTGAGTTGCCAGTCCCAATTATAGATACTGAACAAGGACCACCTGTACACTGCATTTTTTTAATATATTATTTTATTATTTTTAAAATAGTGATGAAAAAGAAATGAAAAAAGAATAAGACACAAAAATACATATTTTTAAAAAAGAAGTAAATACAACAAAGGAAGAAAGTACAATATATCATTTTAACAGTAAATAGTTATAATGTTATATACACAGTAGTTATCTAATGAAATTATTATTCAAATACATATGTATTTCTAATACATTTATACAATGATAACCTTTTTAATCTCTTGTACTTTGTAGAAATGAATGACAAATTATATTTGTCCATACAAAGTCTATAGGCAGTCCGCTCATAACTGATGAATATAATCAGCCCTTCAATCTATTGAGTGAATGGGGCCTTAGATTTATCTTTCTAATGTTGCAGTATCTGTCTTTTGTATGAGCATGGAGAATCTGTTTACTCTGTCCACTTGTTAAATTCCAAATGCGAGATATGCAGTTCAAAAGAACATTATTTTCTGAAAAATTTAGCTTCTGACATACAATCACATTTATGCAGTCCACTACTTCCCGCAAAACATCCAACCAAAAGTTCTATAGATATACATTCCAAAATTTCCCAAATAGGAAAATTAACACTTTGTTGTCCTCCAGTATTTAATGCTTGACAATAAGTAAGCATGATGATATAATTCCGTTTGATTCCATATAATTCCGTTTGATTCTGTAAATCAAATCTTCCTTCATTAATTAATTGGTAATTGCTTTTCTGTAAAGATATCAAAGAACTCCATAGCAGTTTTCTAAACAAAAAATTTATTTTCTGAAAATATTTGTCAGATATATAAACTGGAATTCCTCTCAGAATATAAATTAATTTGGGAATAATAATTCATTTTGAGAGCATTCACCTTACATGCATGCTACATTTTTAATTTTAAAAATAATTATCCAATGCATTGCAATTCAGATTTCATTTTTATATAGTTAAATCTATTGTATACTGATGAAATATTTGTAATCATACTTGTAATCTTAAATCTGAATGAACACCTCATATAGTTCTATAACATTGATATCTTGTGATATTCTTTTTCTTCCTTGTGTTTAATAGGGGAGAAGGGAAACTTCCCACATGTGTTGCTACAGGAAGGCCCATCACGGAGTATCAGTTTTGGATGTGCAATGTTTGCAAGCACTGTGTACAAGCTCAAGAAATCAGCAACTATAACTTCTGCCCACTATGCCATAGTTCTGTGGCCTATTAAATTATATGGGTGAACGACAAGGGAAAAGAAAGATTAAGAAATGGAATCTTGATGTGTCTTTATGCATTAAATTAGAAATATACATGGTCTGAAATACTGAAGGTAGTTTCAAAAAAGAATAAGCTGCCAAACAAAAGCAATAAATTAAATTTATCCACTTCTATAAAAACAGTTAAACTAATCTGAATCCAGCCTTTAAAATAGCCAACCAGAGAAAGTATTTTTTAAAAAATATAAATGAGCAAAATTATGTGTAAACATTTTGTTTGTCTCAATTTATTCTTTGCCAAGCTTTTCAGTGTTTCTTTGCATGATCCTCATTTTTAATGTATATTCTACAAGTGGAGTAGATCATTTTTTGAAAAAATGGTGAGTAAAGTAGTGATTAATTTTTGTGGGAAAAAACTACTGTTAAT
>JANHZU010001175.1:25806-35900 GCA_032468055.1 Acrochordus granulatus
CATTTTTGATGGGTGAAAATGACAGGTTGTCAATCACACGCAATTTACATGCACTCATTGGCTTAATTTACAGATTATGTGCTCGACGTAGTCCTACGTACACATTACATGAATTAGCAGGTGTCAAAGTAAAAGCATTGGATTTTAATCTACGCATAAAAAGGTTTTATTTTCTGATTTTTTAAGCAACATTTCGTGGGCCGTTCAAAGCCAGCCAGCGGGCCGTGTTTGGCCCGCAGGCCTCAAAATGCCCAGATCTGGTCTATTAGATAAGACTTGCTTGGCTTAAACCGGGGTGCCAAATCTGCACTGCACTACAAAGGATCCTGTAAGGTTTCCAAATAGGCTCTAGTGATCCTTGGGAGCAGTTACCTTAGGTTATTCAAGGCTGTATTTGCAATCTTATTGGTTTTCTTGCTGCTGCTGGCACCACCCCCACTGCTGCTGCTGCTGCTGCTGCTGCTGCTGCTGCTGCTGCTGCTCCTGTTCTTACTCCCCCCATTGCTGTTCATGCCCAGAATCTGCTTCTTCTGCATGCTCAGCGGCTTCAGTTTGGCCTTTCCCTTGCAGTTGGCATTCAATTTGTTGTGAGCCTTGCTGTTCGCTGCTTTCGTACCAGGAGACAACAGGAAGGTGGAGGTGTTTGTGCTTGCAGGAGATGTCATCACAGATGCAGGTTGAAGAGATCCAGCAGAAGCTCTAATTGTAACCTAGAACATGAAACCCTTTCAATTTTCCCTGCCTCACAAAAGCAAGCACCCATCTGCCTGCTCAGATTTCAAAAGGAATTTGGGCAATCCTTGTTCTTAATACACAAAATAAAATGTAGCGCAGCATGGAGTGCAATGTCCCCTGGATGCTGGAGAGTCAGGTGGTAGGACGTCCTCCTTTAACAATGCTCAACCTATTCTTCATGAGGAAGAATCAAAGCAAACCATTTTTCTTTCTCTCATACACTTTTTCTAGAGCTTCAGCATTCCCATACATCATCCACAGAACAGCCAGATCCTGATCAGGATTAGCTGTCAAAATAAAAAGGGGCTAGAATACAATAAACAGCCTGTTAGGTGACAAGGATTGGGCTGCTTACTAAAGCAACATCTCTCTTCATTAGCACAGAATTAAGAGACTATATCCTATCGCAAATTTATACCTCAGCCTCCAATGAGGAAAGAATGGATGGCGCAAGCAGTTAAGAGCTCAGCTTGCCAGCTGAAAAGTTGGCGGCCCAAGTTCAAGACCCGGCGTTGCCATGCAGCAGGGCGAGCTCCTGCTGTTCTGCCTCAGCTCCTGCCAACCAAGCGGTTCAAAAGCATGCAAATGCGAGGAGATAAATAGGTACCACCTCTTCCAGTGGGAAAGGTAACAGTGTCCGTGCGCCTTTGGGATCTAGACATGCTGGCCACGTGACCACGGAAGTGTCCTGAGACGAACACTGGCTCTTCGGCTTGAAAATGGGGATGAGCACCACACCCTAGAGTCGGTCACGACTGACAGGGTAACCTTTACCTTTTAATGGCTAGTGACAAGCAAATTCATGAAACTATTTCTTCTTTCCATGGGACACCACCACTGTCATCCTGATGAAGAGAAATATGCTTTGCCCTGGAAGAGCTGCAGGCAATAAGTCCGTAAAACAGAGACTCTCAAAGAGTTACTCATGCCACAGCAACGGTATTCTGCATCCTGGGGGAATGGTCAGAAAGACCCTGCCAGCAGCCTGGCTAAAGAGCGTCAACTAGGAAGCATATCCTGGAAAGGCACAGGTCAGACCCTCCTGGGCTACTCATATATGGCACCAGACTGCTCACTTACTTTGGTTCCTGGAGGCAAGCCTTCCAATTGAACAGGCTTTTTGAATGTCCGATGATGCTGAGATTTATGGTCCATTTTTTCTTTGCAGGTCAAGAACTGAAGTCTACATTTGGTACAGCGATGTACTCCCTTTTTCTTTTAGAAAAGAAAAAAAAGGAGGGGAGATAAAAATACATGGCTGCTCATTGCAGAATAGTAAGAAAGATCACTGAGCTACAGTTTAATAATGCTGTAGGATAATTTCATGTTGCAAGGGGAGCTTAAATTGTAAAAATTGGGGCCACTTCCAAATATGTCAACAAAGTAACAAATAGATTTAAGGAAATTCAGCATTCATTCTCAAAATGTTCACACTGAGCTGGAAACCACAACAGCCTCTCATCCCATAGTCTTTGCCAGGAAAAGGAGTTTTGCTACCTTCCCAGAAACACTTCTCTCTGCAATTATTCCTTGCCTTCTGTTTCAGCCAGTGTTGGGGACTTCTCCAGCATTAGCCATGCCAAGAGTTTCCTGAGCATGTTTCAGGGCAAGATAGGAAGCAGCCCCAGGGCCCAGGACAGGAGGCTTGGGGTGAATAGAGTTGTCTTCTGGGGGGAAGAAGAACTAATGTGGGGGAGTAGCTGTTTTTGGCCCCTGCTTACCTTCCACAAAGGTTAGAAACGTTACCTGATGTCTCATAAAATGATGCATATAAGGTGCCCCAATTTTAATAACTTTAAGGCAAAATGGGCAAAGCAGGTTCTTTGTGTTTTCATGAATGGATCTGAAGTGTTTTTCCACATCTGAAAATGCTGACGATCTGTAATTGCAAACCTAAACATCAATATAAACAGAGAGGGGAACATTTACTTCTAACAACCCTTCTTAGCAACAAGAAGACATTGACAGACATATGTAGAAAAAAAAAGGCTTGGGGATACCTGGCAGACATAAGGCATTTCCCCAGGCTTGTGATTGTCTTTCATATGTTGCAACAGAACTTGCTCAGTTTCAAAAGAGAGTTCACAGATTTTGCAAATAGCTGAAAAAGAAATAAGCAACAACTCTATCTTTAAAAATAATCAGAACACTGGAGTGGCACCATTCTGGCATCTGCAATTCAGCTATGACTAGGGAATTTTCAGAATCACAGGATTTCTTTCAAATGTCCTTACAGGTAGTCCTTGAATTATGACTGTTTGTTTAATGACAATCTGGAATTACAATGGTGCTTTACAACCCCTATCGCTGCAAAACATTTAACCACCATCTCACCCCCGGTCATGTGAGTGCAATCTGAGTGCTTGGCAACCTGGATGCACTTATGACTGGTTGCCAAGTGCCTTGTGATAATGTGATTGCCATTTGCAATCTTCTCTGATCAATCAATGGGGAAGCCACAGGGAAGTTTGAAAGCTGCTGCCACCTGCCAAGTTGACTCCTTGTCTCTGGGGGCTAGTAGAAACAGCTGCCAGCTGAAGGGAACTGAACTCTTTTGGCAAGCAGCTTTTTCAGCTAGCCCCTAAAGAGAGGGAGATGAAATCCAAGCAGACAGACAGTATTATAAGGAGCATGGGATGTCCCAGAAAGGGGGGGGAAGTCCCTGGGAGATCCAGTGCAGGTAGCAAACTAATATCTCCCCACACAGGAGCTAAAAATTCTCCAGGACTGCGATTGTTGAATGAAGCAGTCACACAATATCTTGCTTAACAACCGCTTGGATTAATGACTGAGATCCCAATTCCAACTGTAATCCTAAATCAAGGACTACCTGTAACTTGGCTTTTAGTAGGTGAAAGCAAACAAATGCGTATTATTCACCACATAGATATGACAGATTAGATAGTTGAATTGTATCCATGTCCTGTTACATTTACTTTAAAAGTGAAATCTGGGGTTGTGTTTGATATTATTGCTTTCCCACCAATTTATTTATTTATTAATCATAATTCTATGCTGCCAATTTCCAAAGACACTTGGCAGCTTACATAGGTTAGTGATTATACATTTTTCTTTTATTTTACCCTGTCCCCTTGGCTGGCTGGCGATGTTCATTTCCGGAGCATGCTCCGACTTTCAGTGTTCCGTCGCGCCAAGTCGATCCTCCGTCGATTTGCCGATCAGCAATTTTTCCCTCCGAAGGAGGTCCCCATTAATCTACTTGCAATTCATGTGCTTTCGAACTGCTGGGTAGGCAGGAGCTGAGGCAAGTGACGGGCACTCACCCCATCATGCGGAGCTTGCGGATTGAACCTGTCAGAATGCTGGTCATTTCTGGACAACATATCTGGCGGCACTAATCTGCTGCGCCACCACACCTATTGCAAGTATTGTGGGTCCTCTCAAAATAGGGATCTTGGCATGAAGTGGTAGGGAGATTTAAGCCTATTTTTTCACTGTTCCCATCTAAATCACTGCAAATATTTGTACTTTATGTGGGGTAAAAACACTAGTTGGAGCATCTAGGTTGCTTTCTTAATGTAAATTGCATATGTATCTCCTCTACCATGACCTTAAAGGGAGAAAATGTTCTCATCTTTCTAATTTTCTACCTTATTCATTTACCTTATTTCTGATCTAAATGAGACAACATCCTTGCTGTTTTCTGTGTTAGCTTGAGAAAAAAGAATATTCTGGAGAAGTGGAAGGAGTAATTAAGAATTATTTGATATCATTCAGCCATAAGGCTCACTAATTATATTAAGATGATGATCTAAACTAAAACCATTTGGAGAGTCATGATTTGGAGAGTCATAACCTGGAGTTGGCAAGGAAAAAAGTGCAAGGAAAAAAAGAAGAAAAAGGAAGAAAATAATACGAAATATATAAAGAAGTGACTTCCAAATTTCATCACAAGTATAAACAAAATTAATAAATCTTCATCCTCTATAAGATTAGAAACTGATATCTCTTCAACCCATATCCCATCTCTTATCTATAAAAAAAATCCCATCAACTTTTCAATCTTGGTGTCAGCAAAAGTCTATAAAGTATTGCCAGAACTTTGCAAAAAAAGGTCTTATTTTAATTTTGATTAAATAAACCAACTTGGTATTCCTTCCTTTTATTTCTAACAATCTTCATCTTTAATTCAATCAAAGATTGTCATAAGATTTGATTCTCTTTAATTCTTTATCCTTTCAACAGATTTCTTCAAAGCTTTGACAAGTCTCTTTTGCAGGTCCAATAAGAAAACATTTTCTCGTTCATTCTCTTGGTTCATAATTTGTATTTTCTTTTTAATTTTTAAAACTTCAGCCAGTTTCTTTTGTATATCCAGGAAAACATCCTTTTCCAATTTATTCTCTTGGCCTATCATTTGAAGTTCTGCTTTCAGTACTTATCAATCCAAAATAATCCAAGACAGTCAACTTTATCTAATAGTGATAACAGTCTTATTACTATTAGATAAAATTTGTTCCAAATCTGTCATTATTTCATTAATATATTTTAGATATATTTTATTCACAGAAGCAGACATCATCACTGACAGTGTTGATACTGTAGTTATTAAATTCTGGGTCCATTCTTCACAAATATCATTTACTATTTCCAATGTTACAATATTTTGTGTTATTTTGTAAGTCCCAGTATTAATTGACATCAAGAACAAGATTGTATTTTTTTCTTCTACTTGGAATCAAAATACAATTTCAAAATCATCATTTACTTTTGTTAAGGCTTAAAGTAGACAGGATAGCCAAAATAAGTCTTTTTCTCACAAAAAGGTGTTTATTTTTATAATTTATCCACATTTTTATAGTATTCCAAATTTATCTGGGCCCTTAATTCATTTATAATTGTTTAGATCAAAATCTTATTTAACTTTTTGCTGTTTCAAATTCTTTAAGTTCTTAAGGTTATAATTATTTTTTGTTCAGAACTGAAACCTCATCCAATAAAGACAACACAAAATCAAATTTTTTTTTAATAAAAAGAGCATTTAGATAATACAATTTTTGTACTTTAAATATCTCAAATGCAAAGCTTCAGGGCTGAAAGAGATACTGACTTCCTGCGAGGAGAAATGAAGGATGTTGGGAATACAGTTCCATTAAGCTTCTTGTTTGTGTGTAGCCAGTCTTCATTTAGTCTTCAACTCTCTTGTCAGTCCAAATGCCAGCCAGTGTCTGAGTTTGAATTCATATCTTCTCTCAGCCATGCAGTTCAGCAGATCTGCTTGGAACACAGAGAAATTACTTTGTTCTTTGAAAAAATGAAGTCAGAATTGTAGGCCAATGAAGCTTAAACACGCAGGACATCTCTTCAGCAGCTCTGATAAAGGAATATAGTTACCACAGAGATTGAAAAAGTCCATAGAAAAGAGACAAGAATTCTGAAGGTTTCTAATAGATTATCTCCAAGTTATAGGCATATGAGTTAGAGAGAAACTGTACTAAATTGAACTTTAATCTATGATTCTTAATATCCCATACCACCACAGAAATTCTGCGTTCAGTGACAGACATGAACTCTTTAGGTTTCCGAATATGTAGAAAAGGTAGTATTTTCCTCATTAAAAAATGTACAATTATCATCATCATCATCTTGTTTATAGAGCTAAACCAACCTTCCTTCCATCCTTCCTCCCTTCCTTTTTCAAGCTTATCATTCTAAAGGACTCTAATAGTTTTAAAATGATTAATAGATAATTTCTGAAAGTGATTAGAAAGTAAGGTTTCTGAACTTTGTGTCCTTTAAAAGGTTCTTCCGCAATTGGGGCAAGTTGGCTTGTCCTGTTTTGTTTTGTTTTGTTTTTTGCAAGGAACAGCTGTCTGAAGCACATGTGGGCAATCTCTCATCCTCTCCTTATCTGGAGAGGCTCCAAGGAGCCAGTTCCTTGGTCTATACTGTGGTCATCAGCTCCACTTTTGCAGAGCTTTCTTCATTTCACCACAGCTCCTCCAGAGGTTCCAGATCTGGGGAGAATGTAATGAGACATAAAATGTGAACAATAGATATTTTTATCCTGTTTTTTCTAGAATTCCCTTACTTTCTCCATTTAGAGGACATTATAACAATTTTTAAAGTAGCATTCATAATTCGTCATTAAAATGATTTGTTTTTCCTTTATTCTTTTCTATACCTATGTATGTATTCAAAATGTTATAAAGAACATATAGTCTAATGTTCTCTATGTTCGAACTGAAATTTGGCAATATAAATCATTTTTTAAAATATTTCTGTTCTACTGATTTTAGGGAAGGACAGCATTACATTGGTTGTGTAACAATGGCTACCTTGATGCTATAAAACTGTTGTTAGGGTTTGGTGCCTTTCCTAATCATATGGAGAATAATGAAGAAAGGTATTGTTCATTAAATAATATCTCTGTTATCTTTCTGGGATTTCTTCTGATCAGATTGTTAGATCCATCCTGCTGCAGAATTTATTAAGATATAAATCACAAAGTCACTAGTTTGGACTTTACCTCTGCCATGAAATTATCAACAAGCCATCCTTTTTGCAACTTACATGTCTTCTCAATACTGTATGCTGGATATGTATACTAATATGATATAACTACTTTAACAGTAAGCAACATGAAATGTTTTGAACACAAAAATCTTTATGGTACCAGTAATGATACTGACTGGGGATTCCAGGAATTGTAGTCCAAAACATCTGGAGATATTCAGGTTGGATAAAGTTGTGTTGTACAAATATTAGTAATGTTAATATTAGGATTAATGGTGTTTAAAAACTGGGGTGGCTGATTTTCAGTTTATTATTTTTAACTTAATTACTTTTGAAAATGTAAAAACAAGAGCAACCTTGGAAATACTCCAGAAAGAAGGTACTTTCTGAAATGGTACATTCTCCAAAACAGATATGTATATTTTAGAATAGTACAAATTAAATAATGCATTAATTAAATATTACAATTAATAAATTATTGGGGGCCATTATGTTGGATCTTTACGTGTGATGTGACATCTCCAGTTTTTATTATCAGCCCTTGCTCTCTCCCAGATATATTAAATGCATCTCTCTCAGCCATCAAAACACTGCTTATCTTTTCCAGAGAGCTAAAAAGCTAGTAGAAAGGGAGATGCTTTTCTGTTTTGTCAATTCTCTTTTTCAAATATACAAAACATGCTTCTTCTGATGATGTTTTTTCTAAATTAGATCAATCCATTGTTTAACTTTTATTATTTCATGGGTATATAACCTCTGTTTGAACATAGGGCAGTAGGACTTTAAACATTAGGGCAGGAATTATCCAAGAGTGGTCTGTTGCATTCCATGTGTAGAGCCCACTTGCTGCTTCAGCCTTATCTCATCTCAGAACAACTACTTCTCCCCAAGCTCAATTGATAAATATTTAATTTTGGTTTACTTTACACAAAATTTAATTTAAAAAGACTCTTTAAAATAGAAGGGTGGCAAGGCATACAAAAATGCAAGTGTAATAATTTTGTTGGCTGAAAAAATTAAAGAAGAAAACACAGGGAAGGGAATGCTTGTTTAATTGAATGTGGACCACGTTTTCCTAATTTTATTTATTAAATTTCTTTGCCACCCAGCTTGCTATGAGTGACTCTGGGCAGCTCACAATAATATCCCATAAAAAGTGTATGAAGAACAAATAAATACAAAGGGGAAAAAGAAAAAATTAAAAGAAAAGCAATATGGAGATAAAATAGAGTGAAACCATTAATAAAATAGCCGCCTCACCAATGACACATGGCTACCAGGCCCCGATGCCAACCTGTAGAGCAATGTCTTCAGGACTTTCCAGAAGGCCAGAAAGATGGGGGCTGATCTCGTCTCAGGTGGAATGATTTTCGAAAGGAGCATGTTCCTAATTTTCTATAACTGCAGAAATTTCTGTTTCTCCTGTTATTTAGTGATTCATTTTAATATTCATTCCCCATTACTGGGCCTGCAGAGATGTTAACAACACCTAATTTCATATCCCGCCTTTAAGTAAAATCTGATATCAATTCTTCATGTTGGGTTTTCTGGATCATTTTATTGACTAAAATGATGTCTGAGCAAATAGGTTCCTATTTTCCTGGCGATTGAATTTTTACCATGATAAGAGCTACTCTACAACACAGTTAAACATTAAGTCCCCAAACTGGCCTATAATTTTGAGCAGTCAGCTGTATTAGATAAAGTTTATTATGAAAACATAAATATATATTAGTATATTAGTTTCTAATAGTAATAAGTGAATAAGATCCTATGAATATATTTTTTTCATGCATTAGACTTCCTATATATTGCTTTTTGTTACCCAATCACATAAATAACTAAAATAACATTATTTTCATCAATATAAGATCAAAATAGGGAAATTCAATGTATGTGTGAGAATGTGTGTCTATGTGTTTAATAGGCTGCCTAACTTCCAAATTATTGTGGGTGGCCTATATATAAATAATAAATAAAATATATAAAAATATATAAAAATGCAAGTGATTGGAAGAGTAACATATTCAAAATAAGAACAAACAAACTAACAAACAGGCAAAATGAGGGTTCACAATCATGCTGTCCTCAAAGCCTAGGAAAATCAGATCTTCAGTATTTTTCTGGATATAAGGAGGGCAGCTACACAAATCTCTGAAGAGAGATAATTCCAGAGAGCAGATTTTGTAATGCAGTAAAAATTTCTGGGTCCTGCAAGATGATATTTTTTAACTGACAATCTAAATCCACTGCAATTGATTTATACTTAATTTAAATATATAATTAAATAATATTAAATATAATGAATTAAGTGCAATAAATATGTTAAATTCATTTTTTCTTTTTTGTCATCCTATTTATAGAATAAGTATAACATGGAGGTTATTTACTAAAATTTATTATTGTACTTCCCTTTCTACTGGCTGAGTTCTATAACAATATTGTGTTGTTTTTAGATATACACCACTTGATTTTGCCTTGCTGGGAAGTCACCATGAAGTAATTCAATTCATGTTGGAGCATGGTGCATTATCTATAGCTGCCATTCAGGATATTGCAGCTGTCAAAATTCAGGCAGTCTACAAAGGATACAAAGTTAGAAAAGCTTTTCAACATAGGAAAAATCTTTTAATGAAGCATGATCAGCTGAGGAAAGATGCTGTTGCCAAGTAAGTTTGATACAGGAGCAAAACCTTAAAGTAGTTTGTAATATATTTCAGTGTGTTGAATTCATCCATATATATGTGAATGTAGATAGGAACCCACACACACATACACACACATGCATATGTTCCAAATGCTGTGATACATACAGTGGGGCAAAAAGTATTTAGTCAGCCACCAATTGTGCAAGTTCTCCCACTTAAAAAGATGAGAGAGGC
>JANHZU010001175.1:71449-86688 GCA_032468055.1 Acrochordus granulatus
GGGGTTAGGGGTGGGTGGGGAAATTGACCTCTTGGCCAGTATTTCAACCTTGGCCACTTTAAGGGTATGGACTTCAACTCCCAGATTTCCCCAGTCAGCAGAATTCTGAGAGTTGAAGTCCATACAGCTTAAAGTTAAGAAATACTGCTCTCGGCTATCTAAAACCATAGTCAAGAGGCCAGGAAAGAGATTTTAGGAGGTGGCAACAGCAGTGTGTGCTCTGGGTTCCGTTTAAATACACATCCCTGAGTTTTGGTGGGCTCAGACCAAGCAGCCCACCTGGAGAACCCAGAACCCGCTGACGGCCACCAGCATGCCGAAGAGAGCCACACCCCGAACAAGCATCTTGTTATCTACGATACCACAAAAATTAAAAAAATTCCATCTACTTTGCAGTCCTCTTTTCTCCAATCCTCTGTTTCCTGCCTTGATTGCCCCCTTGAAGCCTGATTTGGGGATCCCCTCCTTGGTCTCTGCAGACTTGGGATGCTGTAGAGCTGATGGGATCAAAGGCAGGGGAGGGAGAGACAGGCATGGCATTTTGGGGGGGAGGAAGAGGGCTGTTTTTCTCCTCTTAGAAATAAAATAGGAAGATGGGGAATTCAAGTTTCAGAAAACAGCAGTGATGATCAAACACCCACAAAGGAGAAAGAGAGAGGCTGGTGTGAAGGAATGGAAAGGGGATGCCAAGCCTGAACCCTGGGAATTCAAGGATAGACAAACGGGATTTTTCTTGGCAATAATACAGAGGTGGCTGGCAGGGCTGAAGGGTAAGATAAAAACTGACATAAAAAGAGGAGGGGGATTCTCTGTTTTGGATATAGAGAGAAGGGGCAGGCAGAGAGGACTGAGGTGCCCTGAAGCCGCCGTTCTCAACCTCAACCACTTGGAAATGTTTGGATTTCAACTCCCAGAATCTGCCTCGCCTGCCAGCATGCCCCCAAAAGTCAAAAAAGCCCATTAAAGTGGGTGTCAGCTCTCTCCTGCTCCACAGCAGATATGCCCCCAGCCTCTTTTGCAAGAAAGGGAGCAGAAAGAGACCCCTCGACCTTCTGTAGGGTGTCCTTCAAACCAAATGCATCTACGGGGGAAGCCGACCTAGAGTCGCTCTACCTCTAACTACATTCCTACTTTCTTCACCTAATACCTGAGTCTGCAACACCTTACATTCACTTTACCCTGTTTTACACGCCTCCTCCAAGCTGTTCCGTGGGCCTGGATGAAGGTGGCGTTACCGGCAAGGTCGTTACCTTCTGGCTTCTCTGACCCAAGTTTCCTGCTTCTGCGCAGAACAGAAGGGCTCAATCCAAGGATGCCCAGGGTCGCTGGCATAGCCTGCTCCCCAACAGCCCAAGCAGCGGATTCGAGGATCCAAGGAAGAAAGCAGCTGGTGGAGGCTGGGAAGCCATTCCTGGCCATGGGTGGATTCAAATCCCTGTCTCGAACCCGAGGCTGGGCTTGGTGAGCCCTTCTGGCACTCGGATATCTGACAGCGGAGGGAGATCACCACCGATCTCCGCAAACCACCAGCAAATTCAAAGGTAACGTGTTGCCTCATTGTGTGGACAGCTCTTTGCAAAAAAGAAACCGCAACCCAAAATTCCAAAAAGAAAAAAGAAAAGAAAAATGCAATAAAACAAAATCAAACTTGAAGTTTCGCCACCCAAGGAAGTGACTGTGGGCAGAAGACACACATTAGGATTGCTCCACTGCCCGTTGAGGTATCTTGTTTCAAAGGAAGGAGGGAATTTTCCTGAGAAAAAAAACTGTAGCTGGGGTAACAGGTAGCCTCCCACTGCACCAGTTGGAGAGATCCACAAAGCCACAGGTTGGCCTGTCAACTCCAGCCACGGACTTTTACCCGTTCTGCCTTGCTGGCGTCTGTCAGCAACCGTCAAGTGGGGAAGGTGAGCCAAGCCCAGATGGAGGCACCATCCCAGAGATAGATTCCCCCACCTCAATGCAAGGAGCCTGTAATCAGGTGGGGAGAGGCAGGATCTTGGGGTGAAACCAAGGGTCTTTCTCCAGCCTTAAAAATTAATTTCTGGACGCTGGTCAGGATGCAGGCCTATTCACCTGCATTTCCCAGATCAACCTGAGCCCAGCCGCTCGCCTAGAGATGAGCCAAGCCTTTGGGGGGGCGGGTGGAGAGTGGGGGGTGAGTTTAAATTGATTGTGGCAATTTTAGGGGCCTGTGTGCGGGGAGACGAGACGGGGGGTGGACTAAACCAAGCTTATGTGCTATTTATCGATGTGTGAGTCAAAGACAGTGGACGATGTGTCCTGCGTTTGAAAACTTGGGAAAAGCCAGGGGATCCTCCTCCCACCTCCCAACTGAAGAAGCACCAACATCAGCTGAAACTCTGAAAGGCAAGGATCAACCCACCCAATGCCTGGCCAGCTTTTCTAGGGGGCCCAGTGTCCCTAATGGGGTGTGGGTGAAGAAACCGGCAATTGTGAGCAATGAACAGGAGGGTCTGTGTGAATCTGCACTGAATGAGAAGACAAGGTCTTTGGAGGCTTTAGATGGAGGGAAGGAAGAGAGACAGCAGCCTCCCAACCGCCCTGTTGCTTGGCACTTCTCTAGGGGAGCGGGCCCCGGCTGGGATGGGTGGGGAGCGCCCAGGCAATGGCCCATTAGGATGTGCCCTTGAGGTGTGAGCTACAGAAGTGGTGGACAGCACCTTCTCCTTGAGGTAGTCTCAGTCATCAGCCCAAACCCCCCCCCCCCCCCCGTGAACTGAAGCTCGAGAGAAAGAGAATCATACAACAAGACAATGACTCAAAATACACACTATGTGACCAAAGATTGATTAAACCAGAAGAAATGTAATGTTTTAGAGTGGCAACAGTTACTGTTGCCTAGGGGGCACACCAGATACTGAAAGCAAAATTCACATACTTTTGCCACATACAAAAAAGGCTGGTCAAAAATCATAATAAATTTGAATTTGTAGCTTTGGATCATTCTGCTCAATAAATAAATGAACACATATAATGTTTAATTAACTGCATCTTCTTCATATAGTTTTAGGTACAGATTATGTGAACAACTGCAGGGATGCTGTAATGAGGACCAGCCACAAGCAACAGAAACTGAGCTAGAGGTCATTAAGTGAAGACCATCTGTATGGAATATTATCATATAAAAAGAATCAAGACTGAACAGATTCTCGTAAAAATCTGAGACCAAGTAAGGTTTGGATTATAATGTTCAGATCTGCAGAAATAATTTATTAGACACTTAATTCCTCTCTAAGTAATATAAACTACTAAAAATAGTTTAATGGACTGGCTAGCCTTATTTCTTTTGTAAGACTGATGCAACAAGCCATGCTTATGGCAATTATTTGGGAGTTTCAGAAAATTTCTAATCTTTTAATTCTATTTTTTTATTATTCTGAGACTGGCCAATATTTCAAACAAAAAATACAGGAACTTCATAAATGAAAAAAAATGTGGCTGTACATTTGGAAGAATAAAGCATATATTTATCAGCCAGATTAATGGAAATAAAACACAACAAAAAACATAGAAAAAGATCATTAAATTTAGATGAAATTAGCAAATATAAATACATTTTATGTTTACATAAAAATTTGTGTTCAAAATACTCCAGCAACATTAAGATGAAAATAAATTTGTACAAATTACCTATAAGAGTTGAAAATAAAAAACTGAAGTAACCCATGTCAGTCACTGAATTGCCCTGCGCTGGATATTTCCATGCCACAAAAGAGGATCTATTATCAAAACAAAAAAAGGTGGGGAAGAAAAGTTTGGAAAATTAATGATCAATTGTAATGCCAATGCAAACAAAACATGATAACATATACAATGTAGAGCCATTCCCAAACTTATCTGTTGGATGTGTTTGTCACTTATAGTTATTTGTAAAAAGAAGGGAGGGAGGGTCTAATTGAAAAAGTAAAAGAGTATCCATTATATCTGAATAATTTTCTTCTAGAATTAGGTTCCAAACCAAGAATATGTTTATTTGAGGGGGATGTATAAGAAGATGTAAATGTGGGTGGGGAAGAATAAAAGATACAAAACCCTTTATATGTGACTGCTATACAACACCATTTTAAAAAATCAAAATTGAAAGATTATGGCATAAACCAGCCATGGTGGTTCCAGAGGTTAATGGCATACTGGGTATCATCCTATAAAATCTTGGACAGCACTTAAAAAGTCTGTGCATGTGACAAAATTTCCATCTGTCAACTATAAAAGATCCATATATACTATGCCAATACATCACGACATTCTTGGTTTTTGGGGAGAAGTTGATGTGTATGAAGATGAAACCAGCTAAAGAACTTGCAATTGTGATTTCACATTATTATGTATAAGTATGGGAGATCCCACCTCATTATGGCCTAAATATCCATGTATATGTATTTAACAGTATTTTAGTATTTGTACTTACAATAATAATCAATACAAACTTTGCTACATAATTAGAGATTTTATTAGAAAACATATAGGCTGCAAAATTAAAAAGCTCTTAAAAAGAGAAAGAAACAAAAAGAAGCTGAAAAACAATCAGAAAAATAAAAACAGAGAAAAAGTGGTCACCATTCCATTCAGATTATAAGGAAAAAGACAAAAAAGAAGAAAAAAATGAAGGAAAGAACTGCAAATGGGAAAAAAGAAAAATGAGAAAAGAAAAAATGATTTTCTACATTAGAATCTGTTTGGATTAGTATTTTATAAACTAAATTTAATTTAAACAAACAGGATTCCATAAATCATAGGACAAAAAATCCTGCTATGTCAATTTAAATTTTTTGTTCCAACATGAAAATTATGGTATTTGGAATTACTTTGTTTTATTTTAGTAATTGGTATGACGCTTATTCATATTAAGTAATATGACTAAAACAACTTATAATATGTACAGTTCAAAACATCAATAGAAACAAACCAAGATTGAAACTATGTATTTCACTGTCAGCAATAAAATCCTTTTCTAAATACCCCATTGACTTATAAAAACTGGTAAACTGTTTTTACTAGTTTCCCTAAAACACAAAAGAGTTGTCCGACTTATTGAGCAATCTATTCCAAAATGAGAGGACTGCCACTGAAAACTTCCTTTTCTGGGTCTCAGTACTATCCCAATCTCCCAAGGGTTGAACACTCACAGCATCTTCTTCTAGCTATACCATAATACAGGCAGGTTGGTACTATTTATCATCCAAATGGTAAAGGGTGTTAGGCAGGTCTTTATATGGAATACTTGTACTTTAAATTGGGCCAGAAAAATTACTAGCAACTAATTCTCACAAAACAGAATTATTCTGCTGGACCATTTTTTCCAGCTAGAGTTTCTAAGCTCCATGTAAAACAAATCACAATAATCCAAAAGATCTCAGCAGCATAAGTCATCTTCAGCCATTTCTGGCCTAGAAAACAATACAATGGTGGATCTGGCAAAACTGGCCAAAATCCCAACTGACCATGGCTTCCGCGTGTCATTCCTGTGAGAACTATGAGTCTACAAGAAACTTTACTTCCCTTCAGAGGAACTGCAATGATGGAACACTCACAGATCCAGATTATTGCTTTATCAAGAAAAACACCATTTTGCTGGAATTTAGTCACAGTTGCAAGGGACAACATGATTCCTCTCAAACAGAAGTAATTGACTGAATTACTTGCAGACATCTGCAAAGGGAAGGTCACTGGACCAATCTGGTAAAGGCAATAAACTTTGATCCAACTACTTAGATGGGCCAAAGATGGCAAAACCTATAGGAAAGTCATACCAAATCCCCTACTACAATCTTGAGGCTATTTATGTATATCTGCTACTCATCTGTATGTCTTTAGTCTTAGCTAAATCTAATTGTTCCTTTAAGAGGAACTAAACAGATTATTTCTCCTGGAGAAAGAGGTCGAAGGAACAATGGAAACACAAGATCTAGAGAATGAGATGTGAAGGTGGTAGCTATAGACTGAGGGAAAGTGAAACATACCAGTGCAGAATGCTATCAGTCATATGTAAATTATGCAAGAAGCATAACTCAATAATTCTAAAACCTGGATATAAAATGACAGCTATGATCTAAGATCATATGATTGATTTAGCCTCTGTGTCTTGGTCTAGAAATAGTTAAGCAATCTCAAACATAATGGGAAACCTTTGCAAGAAATAAAATGGATATATAACTTTGTATAGCTGGAAGACTGGTGATAAAGTTCAGTGAAATTGAGTTCCATGATCCAGGACAGGAAAGGAATGGCTGGAGCAAACTGACTCCTTTGTTATAACAGTCTAAATCCAGCAACTGACATGTCAGGATAAAAAGCCATATTTGACATAATTCTTATTCTTGATCATCAAAACTCTCTGAGCCCTAGATGTAACATTTTGAAAACTTCCCACAAACAGCAGCTTCATAGTCATGGCATGGTTGCTTAGATGGAGAGGAAATAGCCATTCACAAAGAAAAGAATCAGTCTGTTGGGCTCCTTTTGAGCTCTGACACCCAGAAAACTACCTACTAAAAGGATCCTTTATGGAAGTTGATGGAAACTACTGTATGTGGTCCTGGGAGAACCAAGAATACATAGCTACTCAGTCTTGCTAGTGTAAGTATAAGTCTCCCTCAAAAATCTTAAGTTTAAGTCTCCCTCTTCTCTTAAGTCTCCCTTATAGACTTCAGGCATAGGGATTAGATTGACTTTGACAATCTCAGTCAGCATATATTCAGTGATTTCAAAAATATGTTAAGTAGGATGGGTAATTGCACTATGATCAGTGGCACTCCACAAGGCTTAACCTATTTCCTCCACCCACTGCACCTCAGCAGTAATTAAACTGGCAGTGAAGGTAACACTATGCCTCCTGTACTTAATTCCAGCAATCAATCCTGAAGGATACAATGCTTGTTTTACCCAAGTGGTGAAGAAGAATCAGAACAGTTGTACCAATTCTGCCAGAAATCGCCAACAAGCATGACAGCGCCATTGTCTTGTATGTTCTGGCATGAAACCTAACTGAAAAGGTTCCAGCTTCCTCCAGAGCCTCTGAAGCTGCAATTTGACTGCCTTCTCAATAATTTTCCCAGAAACGAAAGATCAGAAACTGGGCAAAAGTTGTGTAGCACTATTAGGTAGAATGATGTTTTAAGGAAGGATGGCAGAACCATTCTCTCACTCAAAGACACATCAACCACTACCATAGATGGCTAGGTTAATAGTCCCAAGGATCCTGTTCATTTCCTCAGGAGCCTAAACAGGGTATATCATTTAATTCACAGGGAAGTCACTATATATCACTTAATTCACAGGGACCTCCCCATCTGGAATCCATGAGCTCCTATGGAACTTTTTCTGACGGGTGCTAAAATAGTCTTCAGGGTAGCCTTCAAGATATTTCAAAACTTCTCTCCCCACAACTGAGAATGGGTCACATTAAACAAGGCTGCTGTTGGCTGTCTGTAGACATATCTGCCCACCCAGCAGTTCGAAAGCACATGAAAATGGAAGTAGATTAATGGGGACCTCCTTTGGAGGGAAAATGCCGGCCGGCAAATCGACGGAGCAGCGAGTCAGCACGGAACTTGCCCATCCTGGGAGCAGAGCAGGAGTCTCAGAGGATGTCCTAGATATGAACATCGCTGGCCAGGCGAGGTGGGCGGGGTAAATAAAAAGAAATGTATAATCTCTAATCTATTTAAGTTGCCAAGAGTCTTCGGAAATTGGTGGCATAGAAATGTGATTAATGAATAGAGTAGAAAAATAAACATTAACAGTCACTGCCAATTTAATGATGTCAAATAGCTCATCCATGGATGTCCTGAGGAGCAGGGAGGCTGATACAACACCAACAAACCCAATTGGCCCCTAGTACCCAACTTCAGCTACAAGATGTTACCCATGCCTGTGAAAACCGTTACGTTTTCTGGATGACAACAGTGATCCCACCTTACTTGCCCTAGCTTCATGGCTGGTCCTACACGTGAAACCTACATAGGCACATTTCCATGATGGGAACATCTTCACTACACCTATCCAGATCTTTGTAATATATGTATGCTATTTTATTTATCATAATTCCAACAGCCAGAGGCCATGGTCACCAAAGAGCCTGACATGTAGCACTAAGGTAAAATGCTAAATTTAACTAGCAGGCAAGCTCAATTTTGAACATTTATCCCATCTTGCCCAGATCCTCATCATATTAGCCCTGTGTGACACAACTAAGAAGCAGCAAATCAAGATTTTATGTAAACTCTCAATTAAAACGTCTCTTTCATGTTCTCAAAAAAACATTCATACTAATTATGAAAGGAATTCATCAGTATTTAATTTCTAACAATAGTTCATAAAAATATTCTATTAAGAATAAAACTAGTAATGTATATGACATATACAATACTGAGATTATGGAAATTAAGAAAACCTAGTTCTCCCAGAATTAATTATCTCAGATTACTTTACTAATTATTTATATTCACAAAACAGAGCAAATAATGGATTAAATAACTTAAGTTTATAAACTTCATACTTCAATTTTTATATTTACTCCAAACTATTATCAAGTACATTAGAAAGAAGACATGATTTCAGTAGAAAACTACAAAAGAAAATAATAAAATATACCATTACATAAAATTTATCTAAATTCGAAAGATTCTATATTTCCATACTACCTATTACTTTTAACATAAAAATATGGAAAAAGCCTGAATGCTGTCTGAAAGAGTGGCCTGTAAATCCAAATTTCAGAAAATAATGGATTCTTTAAATAACTATTCCGCCTAAAGTTTATGCTATCTATAAATTATAACACACAACAAACCCCAGTTTATTGTGAAGAAAATTTTGCAACTAGTTGAAACTTTGGAAATTATAAATTTCCTATTAACTACTATAAAAAATTGTTCTTTGTCTTATCAGGAAAATAGGAAAGAAATGTTAAAAGATCAAGGGCAATTAATATTCACATATGAAAATGAATAAGGTAAAAAGTGCCCTCCCCAGTGCCTTGGGAAAGAACCAATTTTTTAACAGTATATTGGCTGCCAGGATGCAGGTAAAATGTGTAATAACTAATGCTGAATCTCCTATCACAGTCAGACATTTCAAGCTGACTTAGAACATCTTGGAGTGTGAAGTCAAGTGGGCCTTAGGAAACATTACTAACAACAAAACTAATGGAGGTGATGATATTCCAGCTGAACTATTTAAAATCCTAAAACTTGCTACTGTTAGATGCTGCACTTAATATGCCAGCAAATTTGGAAAACTAAACAGTGGCCACATGAATGGAAAAGGTCAATTTACATTCCAATGCCAAAGAATTTTCAAACTACTATATAATTGCGCTCATTTCACACTCTAGCAGGGTTATGCTCAAAATACTTCAGCAGGATGTGATCTGAATACAGGATGTGACTTCTGTACTACCAGAAATACAAGCTGGATATCAAAGAGACAGAGGAAGTAAGAGATCAAATTGCCAACATTTGCTGGATCATGGTGAAAGAAAGGGAGTTCCAGAAAAACATCTGCTTCATTGACTATTCTAAAGCCTTTGACTGTTGTATCACAAAAAACTGTGACAAATTCTTAAAGAGATAGGACTACCAGATCTTCCTACCTATCTCCTGAGAAACCTGTATGCAGATGAAGCAGCAACAGTTAGAACTTGGACATGGAACAACAGATTGGTTCAAAATTGGGAAAGGAGTACAACAAGGCTGTATATTGTCACCCTATATACAGTCATGTGAAACAGAAAGTACACCCTCTCTGTGTTCTATGGTTTTATATATCAGGACATAATAAAAATAATCTGGTCTTTAGCAGTTCTTTAAAGGACGTCAGTACAACCTCAGATGAACAACAACATGTGACTTATTACACCATATTGTCATTTATTTTACAAAAAGAAAGCAAAAATGGAAAAGCCATGTCAAAAAACTAAGTTCACCTTATGATTCAATAGCTTGTAAAGGTTTGCCACCTTTAGTAGCAATAACTTGAAGTAATTGTTTTCTGTATGATTTTATCCATCTCCCACTCTTTTTTACAACATTGCTTCAGTTCATTGAGCTTTGTGGGAATTTGTTTATGCACAGCTCTCTTGAGGTCCCACCACAGCATTTCAATCGGGTTGAGGTTTGAACTTGAACAGGGCCATTGCAACAGCTTGATTCTTTTCTTTTTCAGCCATTCTACTATAGATTTGCTGATGTGATTTGGATCATTGTGCTGTTACATGACCCAATGTTGTCCAAGCTTTAGCTGTCAGACAGATGGCCTCACATTTGACTCTAGACTACTTTGGTATACAGAGGAGTTCATGGTCAACTGCAAGGTGCACAGGTCCTGTAGCTGCAAAACACAGGTTTAGTGTAGTGGTTAAGGTGTCAGGCCAAAAACTGGGAGATTATGAATTCTAGTCCCACCTTGGGCACCAGGCCAGTTGGGTGACCTAGAGCTGTCAACTTTCTCTCATTCCTAGAAAGAAGGCAATGGCAAATGCTTCTGAAAAACCTTACCAAGAAAACTGAAAGAATGAGACATAAGTGATTGGAAGGGGGAAAAAAATCCAACATTTCTTCTTTCAGATTGGATTCATACTTGTAATCTGCATACTGAAATGATACCTACCACTTTGTGATATATATTCTTAAAATACACAAAATTTTAATTTACTGGATTAATCAAGTTTACTCAGGAAAAATAAAACAGAAAAGGCTAGTTACCTTATACGCAGTATCCTAATAAGAATGGTGGCTAACTTTACAGATAGTTTTCCCATAATGCAGCAGCGGCTGAGAGAAGCAAGGAGACTGTCTGATAAATGAGGCACAAAGTAAAGTAGCTGGACTAAATGTTGCTGTGATTCTGGTGGTAGAAGAGCCACTGTGCCATCTAGTGGATCTATGAAATTCAAGAAATTTAGCATTAACCTGCATGCATCAGATTATGTTAATTATAATTGTATTATAAATTATCTCTAAATAAAATATAAAGAATCAAGCATTTCAGTTAAACAGAATATAGTCCTCTATAAAAGATAAAAACTGCTGTACATTGCAGCTGAATTGAAAAAGTTTTCCAAAAAAGCTAGAAAAAGTATTGAATCCATGATCACTTCCTAAAATTTGATAATATGAAAACACATGGTTTCATATATAAGGCTAAATCTTTCTCTCAATTTCATATATAATGTTAAATCTTTCTCTCAAAGGAATATAATGAATATATAATGAATATAATGAAGGGTTTAAATTAGAAGAATGTTTTGCTGTAAACCAGGAGAAGTGCCAAGCCATTAAGTATAGTATCTTACCTCAGGAATATTATGGGTATAAACCATTCTAATTAACAGCAGGCAAGAGATCAGAAATTAAGCAGAGATTAGCAAAGTATGCATTCAACAGGATGGGAATTCAAGATAAGCCTCAGAAAAACAAAAGGCAGAAGTCCACTCACACAGAAAGAAAACAGAAAAGGGGGCTAAATCCAAGCATAGTACACATTTCTCTTTTCAGCTATGAAATGAGAGCATACAGCACCACCAAGAGTTGTAGTAATTGACTCCATCATATGTACGGCAGTACAAATAAACAACCCTGTTCTTTAGATGAACATGAGGTTCACTTCCCAGAGTCTTAACTTAGTAGCCTTTGGTTGTGTAAGTAACAGGCTCTGCCAGTGCAGACATCTGGACTTCAATTTATGTTTTCAGACTACTAACTCCTGGGTTGAGATTCAAGATTTTGTGAAAACAACCGCTGTCTGCGAGATGATTCTGAAAGCTGTTTATCTCATGATGACTAATACAGTGGAAGAATGATAGCAGAGCAAGCCTAAACAGAGAACATTAATCCAATATAAAATGAAGGCTTTTTAAGATTTTTTTAATCCTGCCTTTATTATTTTTATAAATAACTCAAGGCAATGAACATACCTAATGCTCTTTCTTCCTCCTATTTTCCCTACAATAACTTATAAGCTAAGTTGGCTGAAAGAGAGAAGACAGCAGCCCAAAGTTACCTAGCCAACTTTCATGCCTAAGGCCATACTCACAGCCTCCTGATTTCTAGCCTGTTGCCTTAACGATTAAACTGGTTTCTACTATAAGAACAGATAAGCTCAAATAGAAGGATATAATACTGCATGTTGCAAATGCAGAGAAATTTCAGATGGGCTAAAAGTTAAAAGTATTTAAGAAATGAAAAATGGAACACTTTGAGAAAATATAAGTCGTCCTCATTTAACAACAATTCATTCAGCAACTGTTTGAACTTATAATGGTACTGAACAAGTGGTATTTACATTGGTCTTCATATGTGTAGGAGCATCTCTGGAATCATGTGACTGCAATCCAGATGCTTGGCAACCAGTTCTCAATTACATCACAGCATCTAGTTATCATGGCTCACTATTTGTGATCTTCACTGCCAGCTTCTGATAAGCAAAGTCAGTGGGAAAGCCAATAGGAGGTTGCAAATGATGACCACATGATGGCGCACTTAACAACATCATACAATTCACTTAACAAGAGCAACCAGAAGTCCTATTGTTTTTTATGACCATGTCACATAACCGTGGAAATTCCACTTCCAATTACCATTAAGCAAGGACACAAGTAAGTAACAAATGATAGGGAAAAAGCAAAGCTCTTCAAATTCTACTACTTTCTGTTCCCAAAGGAAAACTATACTATAATAAGGAACTAGTGACTAATTGACTACCATGAAAAGTCTGTCTAGAATCAATAAGAGGGCACAATGGCCGAGCGGTTAAGACTTGTCAGCCGGAAGATTGGTGGCTCAAGTTTGAGACCCAACTGCCACCACATAACATGGTAAACTCCCATTCCTGCCCCAGCTCCTGCCAACCTAGCAATTTGAAAGCATACAAAAATACAAGTAGATAAATAGGTTCCACATTCTTTGGGAAAGATAACAGCATTCCGTGTGCCTCAGTCATGCTGGCCACATGACCACAGAAGCGTCTTTGGACAATGATAGCTTTCTGGCTATGAAATGGAGATGAGCAAAATAAAATTGGTCACCCTGAAATTGGTCACAATGGCAGGGGACACCTTTACTTTTTACTAGAATCAGTAAAAACCAAGAATCATGGAGTTTCATTCTGTCATCTTTGAGAAATCATGGAAGATAAATTAGAAGACTGGAGAAAGGGAAATGTTCTCCCTATCTTCAACAGCTTCAAACTGGTTTAGCTTTATGTCATTACAGGGCAAAGCACTGCTTTCTATTACCTTGCAATAACCATAGTCCAAAATATCAAAATAAAGATGTATCCTGTTGGATTTCTATATTATCAGACACTGTTAAAAGACAGCAATTAGCTGTTCTGCTGCAGCTTCTTTTTCTGCTGTCTTCATGGGCAGAAAAAATTACAGTGGCTCCAGCCTTATTTTGGCCATTATGCTCCTTAATATTTTAAGAGTTTAGTTAAAGGAGAAGAAACAAGTGTTAATAGGCAAGCCTCTACAAACATAGTTGAGGAATTCTGAGAAGGACAACGGTGGAGCAATTATCAGTCAATTACCAAAACACTGTAAATAATTAAAGTAGACTTGTTTCATGAACAGTCGTAGATTACAACTTTTATTATAAAAACTCCTGAATCTACTACAAACAATTATCTTGTCAAATAGCAGCTTCAAGTGGAGAAAGCAAGTTCAATCCCAATTCTTCATACAGAATAAATTATTTAAAATTTGCTTTAAGTTTCGAAAAATTGTTCTTGAAGCAATTTAAAGATTGTCACCAGAGTCTAGTTCTCAATTATGAAAATAACTACCATATATCAGAGGAGCAGCAGCTTGTAAATTCTGCAGAATTTCTTTGTTTGCCCGAGATGCAGCAGAATAAATAATCCCAATTAATTGCTCTGAAAGTTCAGGCTTTCTTAAGCCAAGAAGAACAAGCTGTTGAGGCAGACCAGCCAACCAATGTGTTAATACTTTACTTCGGCTTCTGCAGGGCACAAGAAAACATTAACAAGTAATTTCATACTTGTAATACAAGGACATGTGGTTTACACAAATTTTGAAGCTTTTATTAAGGTTCAGAAAATACCTTTCTCTTAATTCACAACGTCATTTCCATGGGCTAAATTTCAGAGGTATTATATTAATTTGATGAATGAAACTGAAAAGTTTCAAACAATATATAAATATGTGGTGGATATATTATTGCACACACCACAGTTATTACTTTTTTAAAAAGGAGACATTTACAAAGTGACATTTAAAATTAAGTGTTATTATATTATACATTTATTATATATAATTAAATTATTATATAATTATAATGTACTTATAATTATATCAAAAGCTTCAATAAAAATAAGAACTATTTTCTTTTTTATTATATAACACAAAGTTCAAAATAAGATATATTATAGTATTACCTATTTGTATGAAGGTTCATCTCTTTCTTCTGATAAACTCTGGCAAAAAAATTCAGAAGCACTGTACGTACAGGAAAAGGAAGATTCCTTTGCTGGTAAAGTATGTAGACTGCTTTCATCAAAGTTTCTGTTGCTGCTAAATAAGAGAGAAGTACAAAAATCAGTAATGACACTTTATTTCCTTTGCGATTTGTTGAAAATATCCTAAGCCACTGATTATATTGACATCATTATTAGATCAAAATTACCATTACACAACGCCAACATGACTTTTATATGCTGTTGCTGCTATTGTATGGAGAAGAAAAGAAATACTGTTGTATGTTGACTGTGATATATTAAGACATTTCTATGCTTGTCAAAAATAGTTAAGATGTTTTAGAAATCTGAGTAAATACTTTTATCCTTTTCAAAAATTCTATTATTTATAATATGATACCCAAGTTATATTCTATGCCTTGAAGACAGAAATGCAAAAAGACCTCCATAATTAACAATATGCTTAATAATATGAACTTTTCTCTCTACCTACCCTGTTTAGGTCTGAGAAAGAGAAGAAAGACAATGTTCATAAGATATCCTACATCAGGGCTACTTTCAATCCCATAAATTTTAATAAGTCACTTCTAAAAATGATTAATTTTGGAGAAAGGTCAAAAAGAAAAGGGAATGCCACCACCTCTTTGAGAAAGAGGGAATAAGAGATTTTCCTAAATGCCGCTACAGTACTTGTTTTCAAAATCTATGCTGAAATATGTGTTTCATCATCTAAAATATTTTTTCTTCTTCTCCATCTTAACTGCTACAAAAGTTGGCAATTA
>JANHZU010001176.1:0-10611 GCA_032468055.1 Acrochordus granulatus
AAGGGAAGAGGAGAAGGGGACGGCAGAGGATGAGATGGATGGATAGCATAGTCAGTGTGATGGGCGTGAGCTTGGGAGGACTCCGGGAGGCAGTGCAAGACGGGGGCCTGGCGTGATGCAGTCCATGGGGTTGCGAAGAATCAGACATGACTGCGCGACTGAACAACAACAACAGATGGTGCTACCTGATTCATCAGTACCTGAAATTGTTAATTTGTCTACTCTTAGTGTAAAGCTAAAGCTCCTACCATAGGTATCTTTATTGTGCTTATTAAATTCATAGAGAGTTGGTCTGAGGAAGACATATCCAAGTTGTTTATGCATCTGATAACATGTTTCCTCACCCTAATCTGTTCTTGTACTGTTGCTCAGTTGGAATAGTAGAGCTGTAAGACCATAAATGAAATAGTAGTTTCAAAGGAAAGATGCATGTATTAAAGCTGCAGGAGTTTAGAGGAACAAAGGGACTGAAAAATGCTTGCACTGAATAAACTGCAATGAGGTTTTGGGAAGATTTTTTTTTCTAAAAAATTACAGTTAATTTCAGAGTAAATACATGTCAAGAAAGTGTGTACAGAATTAGTAGCAATGACTTTGATATAGCAGCCCTTGTTGAAGTATGCACTAAAAATATGCCTAGATTAAAGGTGCCCAAAGTGCGTTCTAGTAACCACATATGCCCAGAATAATGTCCCAATCAGTTTGGTAAGGCCAAATATTTGGGCCCTTTTTGCTTTTTGGGGGAAGCAAAGAGATTTAATGGGCAAAATAGGTGCCTTAAGCATAGAAATTTAAAACTGCTGGAGCCAATTCCTCAAATATGTCCAAGCCCTGTGTACTTACCACGCAAAGTCTGGCTATAATTTCTGATACAGTATTATAAATTGTATACCATCATCAGGGATCATAGCTGCAGCTATGAAGTGATTTTGCTGTTTTTATCTTTCTGCCTCTTTTTTTTTGCATTATCTATTTTGTATAATCTATTCCTGGGATGTTCTAAGAATAAAAAGTAGCAAGTATTCTGTGGATTAAAATCAATCAAGCTAATGCATGAATATATTGGTCAAAAGACTACAGCTTTCCTCTCACAAACTCTTGGTTAAGATAGAAGTAGGTATATTTTCTTCTTACAGAAAAAAAAAATGAATTAATAATACCCTCCAAATAGCCCCATTGAGAATTAACATTCACCTCTTTCTCCCTTCTTCATTGCTGGATTATTCCCATGTTTTTCTGAGAAGCTATCACTTAGTACAAGGACAATATGTCGATTCCCCTTTATGGTTATCGCATTTTCTCTTCCTAAATCAGGAATTAATTTGCCTTTAGTGTGTCCCTTGATACTTCTTTGTTTAATAGCCAAGTTTATCTGGCTGTGTACTCTGAGGAACAGACAGAAAAGAGCAGCAGAAGGGACATTTACCCCTCCCTTCAGAAGAGGCTCTGGGGGGGTTCTCTCCCTCCCCCTTCTTCATTCAGCCAATTTTTGAAGGCCACTGGCACTTACAGATAAGAATATTGGTAAAAATGAATTCTTATTGCTATGTCCAGGCTCCTGGGATCTGGAAATAAAAGAAAATCCCAATATTCCTGCCACACAAGTGCACATCCTCTGTGAAATTTTTGCTGATGTTTCATGCCACTACTTGAAATATTATACTGGATGAAGTGGGAGAGCAGAGAAGGAGCTGCATAATGAAGCAGTGTTGGAAATGGGCTGCAACCTTACTGAATAAAATGCATTTTTTATTAAATGGGAGAGAGTCTACCATTTATTTTGATGCTCAAAAAAGGTGACACAATGGATATTCTTGATATTCTTCAATCTTCATTGCCTGTTCCAGTACAGTATCTATTTGGGATCTACAAAATCCCAAAAGCTCTTAATCTGAACTGGTTTTATTATATCACCCATCTGAGAATCTATATACTGTAGTGGTTGAGGAAGAGAGTAACTGAAGCATAAGATCCCATTTTTTATTATTGTCGTGATTTAATTTGTGAAATTAAATCGTAAAAAAGGAAGATTTTATATAAATATACCTTGTTTGGTTAATCTTACATGAATGCTTATATTACACCATCCAATTTATTTGTTATCATTTAAATTGGCTTATTTAACTTCAAAAGAGGACAAAAAAGGTATGGACAATTACTGTAAACATATAAGACTTACACAAATCATATTTTTAAACAGACCTCCAATCAAGACCCTCAGCAATGGAAGCTTACTTAAATATTGAATGAGATTTTATTGTAAATCACCCTAGTCACTGCTAGTGAGACAGAAGCGCTATAAATTTGATAAAATAAATAAAATATGGAAAGAGAATAACTTCTTCAGATCATTGTATAACACAATGATGTGTCCTTCCATCTTTGGACAATAACCATCTATGTTGTCATTTTCTTAGTTTCTACATCACTGGTAGTTCAACACCTCATTTAACATGAAGACTACTGCATATCATGATCAGTTATAATTTGTCAGTCTAATCCTCTTCTTGGGATGAAATAAAAATTCAATTGGATGAAACCTCATGAGATTGCTAAACCTCATGACATTTTAGTATCTCTTGTAAGTTATGTGGGGAAGATTGCCAAAATCACATGAAAACTGTCAATCTAGATTTGGACCATGAAACACAAAATATTTCATTTTATTTTGCACAAGAAATATCCATTAGTAGTCTCTGGAGCACTATCTGGGATCACTGATGTAGAGGACTATCAGATGTATCAGTTTTGATGTAGGCTAGCACAAGATACTTCTATCGTATGAGGCAGAGTAGAAACGATGTCTTTGAAAAAGGAAATGAGGATCAGACCTGTGGTCTCACTGCATCTTGTCCCTTCCTTTGAAATGTCTGTGTGGAGAAATGACAATTAAGTTATCTGTTGAAGGTGTTGTAACATATTTGAAGGAAGCACTTTTAAAAGCATGTTTGTATGAATGAAACACCCCTCCTTGTATCCGTAAAGCATCTGTATCCCATAGAAAGTTCATGAGACTATTTTAAAAGATATCCTTGACTGATTGCATCTATGTAAGTACAGATAGCTCCTCCTTTCTTCACTCCATCCATCTATCCAACCAAGCATACAATCATCATCATCCTAGCATTTTCCCACAGGTGTAGGGTCCACCTTTTGGGTCAACAGATACCCTCTTGCATGATCAAACACAGTGTCTGGATCCAACTGGGTGATTTTCATGTGTGTATTTATTGTATCTTACCATCTTTTCTTCAGCCTTCCACACAGGTGCTTGCCATATATATTAAAATGGAAGGTGATGCAGTCAACATTGTGAGGGTGCTGCTTGTAGGGCATGGCCATAGCACTGTAATTGCTTCTCCTGCATTTTCTCTGGCATTGGCATGATGCCCATTTGCTGCTGTACTATGTCATTGCTGACATGGTCAAGGAGAAAAACAGTTACTGACCAATGAAGCATGTGCATCTCCATGGCATGTAAAGAGAATTCAATGAATTTGTTGGCTGGCCAGCATTCAGAACCATATAGAGCTACTAGGTGTACCATTGTTTTATACATGTTTGATTTAAGATGGATCGGCATGCATCAATCACAAAGCACATCAGTGATCTCTCCCATCATAACCATGCTTGTTCACTCTTGCACACACTTCATCATTAATGCTGCTATCACTTTGTAGATGGGATACTAAGTAACAGAAGGAATTAATCTTCACTAGATCTTCACTGCTAACTTGTATGGTGGAGGTGTTTGGGCTGGTCTCTAAATATTTAGTCTTTTTGAAGTTGAGGTGCAGGCCAAATTGGCTAAATTGCTTGTTCCATATCTGTACATATTGGAACAACTTCCTTAGCCAATTTAGCCTGCATCTCAACATCAGAAAGAATGAATATTTTAAGACCAGCCCTAGTACCTACACCATATAAATCAGCAGTGATGATCTAGTGAAGACCAACTCCTTCTGTTCCTTAGGATCCCATCTACAAAGTAAAGGCAAGCAAGCATACAATAAAATGTACATATAAAAACATAAAAAAAAAACATCCAAATTATCAAACACAGAAGGAAACTGGGCTTCATAAGATTCTGGCCTTAAAGCCTGAAGGAACACTAAGGTTTTTAAGGCCTTCTAGAAAGCTTACAGGATTGGGGACATCTGAACCTCAGTGGGGAGCCTGCTCCACAGGACAGATTCCATTGCAGAGTAGACAACCTTCTAAATTTCACAAGTTGAGAATGATTCATGGAAAGGACCTGGAGCATGTCCATCCTGCTAGACCTGTGGGGTAGGCAGAAACTATTGGAGCCAGCTGATCCTCAAGTATCTCTGGCTCTATGTGTGTTTTAAAAGTGATGGCCAACAGCTTGAATTGCATCTAAAAACCTTTGGATGCCAGCAGTAATATTGCCTATGCATGCCAACACACATGAAATTAACTGAAGAGAGCCAGTGGATAAACCAGATGAATTTTCCAAAGGATGCAGCTCCTTTAATACTTGGTTGGAATTTTCCCACCCTAACATGCTTTATTTAAGAAGAACCTGTTAGTTTTTCTTTTTCCCACTTTTTAAAATATAAAATTCAGAAAGTTTCCATTCTACTTACATACTGTAGAAATTAGAAAATCATAATACATTCATATAAAAATGAATCAAGAAAAATTCTCAGCCATCTGCAATGTAGAAATTCAGTAAATATCATTGTTTCCAGTATGGAGAAAGTCACGTTGACCCTACTTTCACTGAGGGATAAAGGATTGATTTCTTAATTTTAGCATAGTTGTTGGATACTCTGATCTAGTCTACAGTAGATGAATTTTATTTGAGTAACAGACTAGGGCCACGACAGGAACATGGTAAGATGGTAAAGCTTATTGAGATGAAAATATGGATTCTTTAATACAGGTTTTGATTAGATTTGAAATCTGGACTCTAATTCTGGAAATGGCAGAAGAGAATCATAACACAGTAATTAAAAGCTCTCCTATAAGATTGTTTTCCTTTCATTTGTTATTTCTAGATATGCTTGTCTTTTCCAAAACTACACAAATGCTTGACCATAAATCACTGTTGATTTTTACTCTACAGTTTTACCTCTATTCATGTTAGCTGACTGAAACACACAGAGATATAGCTTTAAAAGGACTCAAAGCACTATTTTATCTCTATCTAGAACTGACAATTTAATAAGAAGCCTGTTAGCTTAAAGCCAGGGGGTTTTGAAATCTCTAAGGGGAAGTTATCCATAGTTAGAAACTTAAACACAAATACCTCTGGGCATAACGTGGTCTGGAAAGGAAGGAATCTTTGTTTGGAAAGGAAGATTTTCCAAGTTGAATCTATAGTTGAAGTACTATAGGCACCAGCAATTAATATATATGAAATATATAGCATCTAAACCAGGCATTCCAACCTTTACAACTTTAAGATGTGTGGACTTAACTCCCAGAATTGGCTGAGGAATTCTGGGAGTTGAAGTCCACACAACTTAAAGTTGCCAAGATTGGATACGCCTGGTCTAAATGTTCTGAAACAGATAGATGAATAGGCAAAGAGCCTGTCCCATCACGTCATTTTTATAGAAAATTGGTTTACTGCAGAATTTTGAATCATCGATCATCTCTTACAGTTTTTCTCAACCTTGGCTATTTTAAGATATGTCGACTTCAATTCCCAGAATTCTGAGAGTTGAACTCTACGTATCTTGATCTGATGGAGTAGGCAGAAACAACTGGAGACAGGTAGTCTTCAAGTATTCTGGCCCTATGTGGGCTTTAAAGATGATGGCCACTACCCTGAATTGCACCCAGAAGCCAGAGTCACCCAGCATTTTCAAATTTGTCATTCCAAAGGCCTCTAATAGCTTAGAAATAGTAAATGAGCAATTTTCAAAAATGACTAGAAAGTGAGGTTTGTGAACTTAGCATCCTTTAAAAGTCTGCCATGGTTGCACAGAAGATGGCTAATCCTGTCATTTCTCTCTGCCCAAAAATGTGGAAAGCCACTCTCCTGCAGTCCCCTCAAGTGGCGATCTCCTGTCCTTCCTTTATCTGGATTGGTGAGTAGACTGGTTCCTTAGTCTTTGCCATGGTTGTCAAAGTCTTTGCCATGGTTGTCTCTGCAAAAGCAGAGCTGTTTTCAATTTGCCATATCTCCCCTGGAAGTCCAGAATTCCCAGTAATCCTGAGGATACTGCTTCTTTAATTTCTGACACTTCCTTCTTTCTTTGTCTTCTGTGATTTTAAAACACTGATGAAGATAGAAAAATCCTTACAGTCTGAAGGACTATAATCTCTTTAGTTCAATATATTGTCTTTGTATAAGACTGAAGATGGGATCCAGAATTAGAGCAGAACCATATAAAGCAATATAAGGGGCGGAGGCCAAGCATTTAAGACACTAGGCTTGCCAGCTGGAAGGTCTGTGGCTCGAGTTTGAGACCCAAGTGCCGCCACATAATGGCGTGAGCTCCTGTTCCTGCCCCAGCTCCTGCCACCCTCGCGGTTCAAAAGCATGCAAAATGCAAGTAGATATATAGATTCCTCCTAAATTGGTGGGAAGGTGTTCTGCGCACCTTGGCACAAAGTTATGCTGGCCACATGACCATGGAAGTGTCTTCGGACAACACTGGCTCTTTGGCTATGAAACACAGATGAGCATCTCCCTCTAGTTTTGGTCACAACTGGCAGGGGAAACATTTACATTTTTTAACACATGTTATTAATGACAAATTCACATTAATTTTAATAAATCTGTTCTAGCCATAACTAAATCTGAAGCTAACTCCCTGGGCTTTAACTATGGCACTAGGAAATCCAGTCCATCACATGTGTTTCTTAAGTTTCCATCTTCCGCATTTTGGTTAAGGAAAAAAAATCTAATTTCAGTTTCTAACAAGCACTGAAGCTGTTGTGTTACAGATAGTATCAAATACTGACACATTTTATCCATTTTCCTGCTAGAAATGATCAGTATCAAACCAGCTAATCTGAGGAAAGTGATGAAGCATTGATCTTTAGGGCTTATCAAAGGTGGCTTGGTGAAGTTTATTTATTGTAAAAAAAAGCATTGGTAAATGAAAAAGTTGAAAAAGCACGTTTGTTTATATATTTGCTTCTATAAAACATACTTCTAAAAATACTTGTTTTAAAATTCTATTCCTCATGCTGAGTCCAAGTTAAAAAAAAACATAGAATATATCCTGTAGATATCATTTGATTTAGAAGGTAGAGATTTATATGATGTATATTTTCAAACCCATGCACCTTCTATATTCAGTTGAAACTCTTGATTAGGAAATACAACTGATGCTAAACTTGTATCCTTTTTTAAAAAAAATCAGATCACTTTAAATTTCTGTCAGAATCAACTTAGTTAAATTTGTCACAACTTAAGTGAAAATAGTTACAACTCCTCTCCTATCCAAAAAAAGAGAAAAAGATTGTAGTGACTTAGCCTGATTAATCACAATTCAGTTAAAATACCTGCTTAATTTTCTCATGAAGTAAAGTCATAAGTAATATTCTGTAATATTCCTAGGAAAACAAAATCCCATTGCAACCTAAGTTAGATACATTTTAATGCAGACACTATAAGAAGATGGTATTGACCAACATGTAATATACTTATCTAGTGGGCTAGGTCACCTCTTTGTCTGATGATTTGTTTTAATTGTTAAAACCATAATTGTGTGAAATTAGACTCTTAACTTGCTACCATTTACCATCATTTTCAATTCAGTCTGATCAGAGTACACTAGCCATTTTATTCAAGTTTGTTTTTAATTAACTATTAAAGTTTATTGACACAGAATTTAAGCTAATACTTGCCAGTAATCAGTCTTTCAATCTAAACCTATACTCTGGGACAAAATTGTCAACAATTTCACATTGCAACAGCAAATATGAAGAGTTGTTGCTTGGTTAAAATGATTTTTAACATTGTCCTAGAGCTATTTTGTGAACTTGGGATTTATGGATATTGACTGTAAGAAGTCAGTGTGAAATTTTTGGGGATATTCTGTTTTTCTTTCCACTCACCTATGGAAGAATTCACTTCCCTCATAATAATATTTTTAAACATGCTACCTAACTACCTGGTAGCTGAAAAATTTGGGGAAGGATTTTTTTTTGCTTAGTTGGATTTTGGTTGATATCAGACAAGATAAACAGAGACAAATCCAAATCTTTCTAGTGCTTAGATGGAAAAATTCTATGAAATCTGAAACCAGACAACTAACCCTGTAGTTAAAAACATTCACAAATAAAACATATCAAATTACTTTTGTACTATAGCCAAGAAAACAGCATAGAATCCATGTGGTCACCAGACTGAGTTGAAAGAGACTGAACCTTTGTTTTGATTTAGCTTATATTTGTCATGGAAAAGTAAATATTTTTAACAAAAAATATTCCAAATCTGCAGAAAACTTAAAACAGTTTTGATTAACTTAGACTTTCATGCTTGGATCTTAAAAGTCCCTCTTGCTTGGAGAAAAAGTGTGATATTTGTATTCATGCATACCAATATAAGGATATGTTTCTGAGTGCTTCTTTCTTTTGATCTGTAGGTAGATTTACTTGTTTGTTCATTGTGTTGGGGAGAGGGGGATATGTTCCTTGCATGGATTCAAACCCAATGAATTATTGCCCTAGATTTCTTTAATAGGGTCATAAAGACTCCCGTTTTCTTGAGTGCTTTTTTTCCTTTTTCTCATTTCTCAATTACTGAAGTTGCATGCTGTGGAAAATCCTTTTAGAAAATATTCCCATCCTGAAAGGGCAATCAAACAAACCTTGAAGTATGTTAGTTTCAGAGCAATCAGTGTTGAGAGTGATATATCAAGATGCTTAAAGTTTAGGGGTAGAAGCTATGCACAGGTATGGATGCTCCAGCTGGGAAGTCTAACTGCGTTTTTCTACTATGCTATTTAGTTTACCAGTATATTCTATGATTTTTGTAACCAGCACTATTCTTACATTGGAAGGGTGTTAAAGACACTCTTAGTACCTTTTCCCTTAATAAATTAATATCTGGTATTTTGATGAGATATCAATTACATTAAATTAAATTGATATCTCATCAAAATACCAGATATGAATTTAATTTAATTGATATCTCATCAAAATATTTAATTTATTAAGGGAAAAGCTACCAAGAGTGTCGTTGTTAACACCCTTCAATATAAAGCTAGACATCAAAATCTCAGACCATTAATGATAGTATATTGTTGTCTCACTTCCTACTGTGCACCTGATTCACATAATTATTTTTAAGATATATGGGTCATTAACTAGTAAACTTTCCCCTCAGTCTTCCTGTAGTGTAGTGGAAAAGTCTAAAATGGCTACTGTTTGGTAAGTCTCTAAGTTATTTTTAATGTTTTATTTCCTGGATGTGGTATCTACATGGGAAATGGATTTTTTTCATGAGAACTTTTCAATATGCATCACAAATGGGAGAAAGTATTATCTTCTAGGGAGTCACCATAAATTAATTCAAAGACACACAGAGAATTAGTGCAAGGCTCTCTTGTATTGATTTCATAATCTTTGATAGGGCACTACCAATTACAAGCCTACTTCTTAGAAGATTTCAGAATAGGCAAGCATGTGTAACACAGGGATTTGACTTGTTTATAATAAAAGGGTTTGGATGAAAATGTAAACTTAGTGCTGGGAAGGTACTTATCAAAGAGAACCAAACTAGGATGTTCAGTGTTTTTTTAAATAAAACTAAAGCAAATAAGAGATAAACTTTAGTGGAAAATGTGTCTCAGATTCTTTCTGTACAGTAAAGAAAGAATCAGCTCTCCTTAGGAGATCAGAAACAGGCTGGGACTATCTTTGACTTGCAGGCTTAAGGGAGATGTGGCAGGCAGGAAGAAAGGAAGAGAATTTCTCTCTTGGGTCCCTAAAACTGGTGATGCTGACTTCTGGTAACAATGGTGAGACCTCTTACAGGTCAGCTACTATAACTTTGCTAATGATCAGAGAGAGAATTTACAGACATCACTTCAAATGACAGTCTGGTAGATCTTCTAAAACAATGAGGATTATTAATGCAGTACAATCCTGAATTCTTACAGAGTTTTTCTGTTGTGTGTAAGAGTTTCATTTACCAAATGCTGCCCTTCTATGTTCGCCAGAGAAATAGAGTAAAAGACTCAGATCATTCATGAGGTGAGGTGCAAGGTCCCTGGTAGCCAGACCAGATTTCTTCCAGGCTTTTACATGGATTTGAAAACAATACATTTTTCTACCTCTTGTCCAAGAAAGTTCAGCCTTTCATATAAAATTCAAAATAGATAGCATGAAAATTTCAAATAAAGGATAAGTTTGGATCAGAGCAGGTCTGTACCACTTGTGGAGCCTGAAGACCCAAATATATTGAAAACAAAATTGCCTAATGCTCCAAACTTCTCTCTCCCAAGGATGTTCAATCTTATTTCAATACAAGCTTAATTAATGATTAAGATTATGCAAGATTGATTATGTGCTATCAAGTTGTTGTTGATTCTTCACAACCACATAAATGAATTTTCTGCATCATCTATCCCTAACCTGGTCCTTCAGCTCTTCCATTGGTGCACTCATTACCATTGAAACTGT
>JANHZU010001180.1:72604-99218 GCA_032468055.1 Acrochordus granulatus
TTGGGAAGACTCCGGGAGGCAGTGCAAGACAGGGGGGCCTGGCGTAATGCAGTCCATGGGGTTGTGAAGAGTCGGACCCGACTGCGCGACTGAACAACAAAAAGAACTTGTGAATAAAGATTATCCTACAATTCTGCTCCGTTTATCAGAATATCTGGTACTTATTTAACTTCAGTTATTCAGCATCGGCAGAGCAAGTAACCTGAATATTTCTATTACATCTTATTTATAACTGCAGAGAAAGTCTCTAATTTCTTGTTATTGATCATATATTATTAATGGGAAAAGTTCCTCAAAGCCTCTAGGATAGGCCATGAATGCGTTGGAGAATTTATTACCTTTCAAATGTTATACAAGTATCACAGGATATGTAATATGGAAGAAACTGTGGATTTCCCTTTTTCAGTTAAAAAATATCCAGAAATAATGCAGCAGAATCTAAATAGAGAAAGGTTTGTCCTCATTATGCTAACTATGTCAAGCTGTTATTCTTTGTAGAACAATTTAAGCAAACAAGAGATGAGCAGAGATGCCAAAACTTTATTACTCTTTAAAAAGTCTCTAGGAAAAAAAAAGAATCGCTTCACAACTGCTGCTCCAACTGGTTTTAATCGAGTACAGTTTGTTCGTGTGGAATGATGGATCTGTTCCATCAAGGAACGGTTAGCTTTGCCACAAAGACATATATCCTAGAATTATTTTAAGTTACACTGTTCCAGATTCATTGACACTAACAGCTGGAAAAAATACCACAATTGTCCCAGCTTAACTTAAAATCACCACCGTACAGCCAATTCATATGTTAGATTTTGACATAACATTTAAACATGCTGAACTGCTCCCCCATCTGCATACACCAGAGTAATGACTGCCACAAAAGTTTCCTCGTTGGCTTTTTTTTAACTCAGTACAGCCTTTCTAAAATAAGCACTATACTAATTTGATTCCTTAGAAGTTTTGATGTGAGAAGTTGGAACCAAACTTACTCTAAACTAATCAAGTCTGAATCCCATCCATTCCATTTTATTTCATAGAAATTGCTGGAAAGATGAGGTATTTTTTTCAGATAAATAAAATCTATCAATGTGGAAAATGAACTAATTTTGCAGTATTTGTGATGCATATTGACTGACCTGATTTACTTGGCAAATATGAAATTGCTTGATAAGACGAAATTGCCTTCTGTTACATTCAGAATTCAGTACATGTTGTTATGTCATCCAGGGGCAGTGAAAATCAAGGTTGGCTGGGACCAAGAGTTCAACACATCCTCAGAATACATCCAATTCCATGGATATTCCATTGTGAATCAGACATCCAAAGTGACCAGTCTTCTCAAAATCTATACCATCTATACAACTTCCTGGGGAAGTATATTATATTTATTAACAAAAGGATGTTAAATTTGCCATACATCTGCATCAATGAAATTTTAAAAATATGAATGTGGAGGATATACCATTCACTTAAATGCTAGCAGAAGTAGGAGTCACAACAAAATATAGGACTGTAGTGCAACAATTCCTATAATCAGCAGTAAATAATCATAGTAAATAGTAAATAGCCATGGATGGTTCTTCAGGAGCAGAGTAAAGCACTGAAGAGAAATATTGACAGCAAATATGTGCTCAAATGTCAAGGCAAACAAACATAAGCATTTATTCCATGTGAAAAGGAACTGAACACATGAACTAGTACTGAGTCTGACATATGATAGAAAGTACAACCTGGTGCTCTCCAGATGTGTAAAACTTCAACTCCTTTAAATGCCAAAGGGTAGGCTCTAACAGTGTTTCATTTATACTGACTTGTCATTTTACACACAAAAATAAAGATTGTCAGGGAAAGCTGACATCTCATTTATTATCCAAGCTTTCTTTGATAGTGTATTAATGCTCTATACAGCTAGAATTAAACATTAAACTCTCCAATCAGGATCCCTGCCATCCCTTTACTCTTAAAACTATTTTTCTGGAGCCAGCTCTTTTTCTCAGGAGCTATATATCTGTTGATTTTCAGTCTGATATACTGGGCTTCTATCCATTAAAGATCCAGGTGGGCACCTTACAGCCATAAGATTCCATATGATCTGCTAGTTCATTTGAAAGCCATCCAATTCTTTTGGAGTGTATAAGCAAATTTCAGAAAATCTTATTTTTCCAGTTCATATCTAATTCTTTTTCTAATTTCTAGCAAACCCAGCCCTTTTCCGTGTCTGGATACCACCCAACTTTTCCAAGGAGTGTCTTCCTGATGAATCAATTTCTCTCTCAGTTTTTATGCTGTCATCACCTCCTTTTAATGGGAACTGATTTTTCCCCTCCACTTCTGTACAGGCAAAAACAGGTCAATTCTTGTGCTGTTCTCTCTGCATCTACAAGAGACCAAACAAATCCAATAGCAAAACAATAATATAGTGTGGTGAATAAAGAAGCTTAATGAACAAGTGTGTGATGATCTAGAGGTGTTAGATTTATCAACAACAAAGCTGACTTCCATTTCCTTTCTAATAGTTACTGGAAATAGCAAGTCATAATAAGAAATATTTATAAACAAAGGGAAATGAAAAACAAATCAACAAAAACATAACTCTATTTTATTTTATAACTTTATTTATCCTAGTCCCTTGTCCAAAGTAGATGTGGGACAGGAATTTAAATTGCATACATTCTTTAAACAAAGGTAAGTATTGCCAAAGCCATGATTTTCCTAATTCTAATACAGTATATGGCTGTGAAAACTGGATTACAAAAAAAAATCAATGTCTTGATCTATGCTGCAAAAATAGTGAGAATTCCTTGAATTGCATGAAGAACAAATCATTCAGTATTGGATGAAATCCAGATATGAAAGCACTAATTATGAAGTTAAGCCCAAGGCATGTCCAAAGGCAAGAATCACTGGAGAAGTCTCTGATGCTTGAAAAAAATTGAAGGCCTTCAACAAAGAGGCTGACGAATGACAGGGAGGGTAGATACTATCTCCAAAGACACAAATACAAGCCTGCAAGAACTCAAAGGTGGTATTGACAGATAATTATGGCAAAATGTGGTCCATGAGGCCACAAAAAATCAGAAGTGATAAAATGATCAATCAACAGCAAGAATTTCCCTTAATGTGGGAAATATCACTAACCTACTACCTCATAACAGAGAACATGGAAAACATGAAGCAGGGTTTCTGTAAAGTTGTGAAAAGGACAGGAGATGGTATAAGAAAGGGCTAGAGAACCAGTCCTGCTTTCCAGTAAAGGTTCCTTATTCATGGCATCATCTTACATTTCTGAGAAATTTCAGCTAAGTTCAACCCAGTCAGGAAAATACTGACTCCATCAGTTCACAACTTGTGTAGGGAGGCTATAGACAGAAACCTTAGCCAGGTGTATCTGCTGGGCTTCTAGCGGAAAGTGCATAATCAACCCAGCTTGGTGCACCTCTATTAGTTATGCAGGATTGGTGCTGTACCACCACTGCTTCTATCAACATTTGCCATTGCCTGTAACCAATGAGGCTGGCCTCCCATCTTTCCTAAAACCAGACCACAAATGATTGGATAACAGGCTTGGATGTAAGAAGTTCAACAAGGTTATCACAATCCAAGGTAAGCTTAGCTAGGGTTAATTTCAAGAGCCATGACAGGAGAACCAGGCGAGGGTCCCTTTCCCAGCCACACATCAGGTGGACTATTTAATAACCACTTTTTATATGCCAGATCAAAGTTCCTCTGAATCCTTTGAAGGAAAATCTGATAGCAGTGAGAATTCGCAGATGAAATTATTTCTCCTTCCAATTTCTCCCCCTTCTGCACTGTCATTTGCCAGTGACCCTTTTCCTCTCTTGTCTTGCCAAAAAGAGGGAAAGTATATCCTTCATTTCTAGAAGCAGCTGGTCACTTAGCTATTTCTCATATGAAGAATGTGAGGAATGCTATGTTCAGACAGGAAATGCATAAAAACTGAAATGTAAATCTAAAATATTTTTGATAAAATTTAAAAAATTAACCAAACTCCCTCCAAAAAATACATAAATTAAAATCCTGGCTTTGCCATGTCATGCCCTCTCCAACTTTACATCATTGCCACTTTCACCATGATGACCACTTCTTCAAAACTATTATGACCAGTGGCCACCAAAAAAAAAAAATCACCTATGATCTAAGTTAATATTCTGATAGCACTTGCTTGCTCTGGATCCGAAAGTACTAGTTATTCTCAGATGATTCCTCCTGCTTTCCCACTTGTTAAGATGGATCCAATTATGACAATAGTTGCCTACAGGATAAATCAGAATAAGTACCTCCACCTTGCTAAGAAATCATTAAGCTGGAACTTAGCAGTTCCAACATTTCAAAGCCAAAACTACTGTTTTATTCACTGAGCGTAAAAAGGTTGGTTCTGGAAACAACTCCATATAAATGAAACTAATGAAGAAGTGCCAGTTTGTCTAGTGGTTAAGGTAACAGACTAGAAACTGGGAGGTCATGAGTTCTAGTCCCACCAGCTTGGTGACCTTGGGCCAGTCACTTTCTCTCAGACCAATCTACCTCAAAGGGTTTTTGTTGTAGGGAAAATAGGAGGAGGAAGGTTGTTAAATATGTTTGCCCCCTTGAAATTGTTTATAAAAAATAATAAAGATGGGATACAAACAAACAAATAAATGAACCAGCCACTTGTAATTCAAATGTCAACAGCATGAATCAAAAGTTTGCTTGCAGCATTATAACCCAATGGATGTGTTAATGCTCAACCATAAATCATGGCATATAAATCATGGTGGCTGGGTTTACACTAGAAAGACATTAAACAAAATATATACAGTATCTTGATAAAATATGGGAACCCAGCCATCAGAACTGTGACTCTAAACCACTAAATTGGTAAACATTGTGTGAATCTAAATTATTGGTTAAATTATGGTTGAGGAAGATGCATATATACATGAATAAATATAGCTGAGGGCTGCCCCCTCCCTGATGGCCTTCTGGAAGGGCCTTAAGACCTGGCTCTGTGAGATGGCCTGGGGCTCCGGGGGGGCTCATTATCAGCATGGAGGTGGCTGATGGATCCCGAGCCATCCTCACCCCCCTCTTTATATTCAAAATCTTTTGCCTACCTCGCTAGTCTGCCGGGTTTTTTATTTTGTTTTAATGGGGAGTTTATTTTTATTTTAAATGTTTTTAATATATTGTTGTTGTTTTATTGTTGTTTTTTATTTTATAGCCGCCGAGAGTCTTCGGATTTTGGCGGCATATAAATTTAATAAATAAATAAATGTATTTTGCGGTAGCTTACTTATCTCAATCATGTTTACGGTGTCATCTGAACTTGGAACGGAAAGTTTTATCTATGAATAATACATTTTGGCATCTGTACATAGAAATGATGAAGGAGCCACTTCATGTCACTCTGCCCTAGCCAACTAGAGTATCTATTGTGTTATTTCTATTGATTTTTGCTTTTTCTTCCCCTGAGCATTCAAAGAGTAAAAAAGAATGAGCAGATGGACAAGCCAGTTCAACTTTCCTCAAGCAGTGCAGATGTTTATGTTTCAAAAACAAAAATGCCAGCGGAGCAGGCACTACAATTCAGGAGAGATTGTCATGCATCCAGAAACATTGTGTCTTTTCTCCTGTCCTTGAAATGGGTGGAATGTTGGTGCAGCACATGTATTCACTTATCATATTTGTATGGCCACCCATCTCACAACACGTGACTCGGGGCAACATACAATAATGTGCTGCACAGTCTACCATGTCTTGGCAATGAGTCTGGTCAGTGTTGCTGTCAGCACTTCTTTCCAGTTTCAGTCTCCCCACCTACTACCATCACGTGAGAATCTGGATCTAGTCATCAAAGAAAAAATTACCTTAGAGGCAGAAAATCCAGTGCCCAGATAGGAGTGGTCAGCTGGAGTTTAGTGGGTCCCTGACCACCACCAACTTCTCTTCCACAGCCTCCGTGGAACAAAGATAAAAATATACTACATAATCAAATAATGTTTTCAAAAATCAGGTTGAGGCCCCTATTAAAAATATCTCACTGCCAACATTTTTAAGTTGATTATTAGTTTTCTTTTATCTGGCATCTGGTCAATCCAGGAGGTGTACATACCTAATGCTCCCACCTACTATTTTCCTCACAACAACAACTCTAGGTTGCCTAAAAGAGAGTGCTTGGCCCAAAGTTACTCAGCCTGTTTTCATGCTGAAGGGAAGACTGGAACAGGCTGTTCCATAGGGACATGGGACATGGACTGTTCCAAGTGCCATGACAGAAGTGGCACATATCCTAGGTGACTTTGCTTCACTGAGAGGATCCAGAGCATGTCCATTCTGTCAGGTCTGGTGGAACAGGCAGAAACCATTGAGGGAAGGTGGCCCTGCAAATAACCCGGTCCCATGCCATTTAGGGCTTTAAAGGTAATAATGACCATCTTACACTGTACCCAGAAACCTACTGTGAGCCAGTGCAGCTCAGTAGCAGTACCTGGGCATGACATGGCACATCCAATACTGTATGTGCTGCCTTATTTGTGATGGGCAGAAGTTTCTAAATGCTCTTCATTGGCATCCCAGCATTGCAATAATCCAATTGGGAGATAACAAAGGCATCAGTGGCTGTAAGCAGTGTTTCTCAGTTTAAGAAAGGGCACAACAAGAGTGTAAGGTGTATTTGCAAAAGGGCCGTATTTGAGCAATAATAATAAATCCAGGAGGATCTTCAGATTGTGCACCAACTCTGTTTGGGGAAGTGTTACTAGGTGAGAATCTGTTGCCTCTGTCCTTAGCAAAAAGTAAGTAGATGTCTTTGAGCTGGGGCAAGGAGGCTAGATGGATGAGCCCAGTGTGGCTAGTTGTGATTTGCTATGTCATCTGCACAGCATTTGCTGGGTAATTCACTTAAGCATGTGTTCTGTCTGCTATACCAGTGCCATTTGACCTGCAGGACATCTTAAGCTGGTCCACTTTTCCTTAGTTCTGTCTTCACATATTATACTGTAGATTGGAAGCACTTTCCCAAGGTCATTACAACTAGCTGAGTGAATATGAAACATGAGCTGGGAGTTAGTAATATGATGGTCTCCAATGAAAAAACAAAGCATTAGAGAATAATGCTAGAATGCATGGTCCACCCAATATGGAGATGTGGAAGAGGGAAATATCTTTGGCTGCAAAACTGAATATGTTTTTTAACATTTGCCATGTTTCAGCCCTGCTTTGTAGGTGAAGTTATGCAATTGATGAAATGCATATAAAACTCAGGGAGAGTCTAGTAGCCTCTCTTCAGAATAATAAAAGTTATAAAAAGATAACTTTTATGAGCTACAGCTTACTTTAACAGATACAATGTCTGGAATAGCAGATAAGGGAGAAATCTTCAAGGGGTTGGACCTCATCTTTGAAATCAGATTGAGATTCAGTCCTAAATTCTGATTTTTTAAGTCTGAGTAATAAGACAAACCACAGGCACCAGCAGATATTCTCAGTCAATCAACTGATTTCAGCGTTTTATGACAGAGAAAGAAGCCAAAACGTAACAAAAATTGATGACATAAATTTAAACATATAGGTGATGTTTAATTTTTTGCTGATCGTCTTCTATATTAGAGAACAAAATAAATGTATGCTAAAAGTTATTCAAAACTATTAAACTAAATATTAGTTTTGAAGGATATATTTGCCTTTGGGATTAAATTTCCATACTGAGTATTGACTCAATTGAACTCAAAGTTCAATCTTTTCTATCTTGATGACCTCCAGATGTGTTGGAATTATAATTTTCAGAAATCTTAGCAAACATCTTCTGATTATTATGGGAGTGATACCTCTCAAATATCTGCGAACTACAAGGCTGAAAAGGCTGAGATAAACCCACTAACATATTAAACTTTTAAAACCTGCTAAATGATTGTATGCTGCAAGGAAAGTAATATGTCATGCACCAACGTATTCTTCTCACTGACAAGGATAATCAGCATTTTCAGAACCAGTTGTCCAGATCTGAATGTTACCAATTCAGGCTGTATACTTTTAAAGGATAGCCAAACAATGACTCATTCCCAGATCTGCACAGATGAAGCATTTGAATCAACTCTGTGACTCTATGGATCCCAAGACAATCTCTTTTTCCATGACATAAAGGAGATAATTTCATGCTAAGGTTTTCCAGATGTCTTTCTTCCTAAAGAGTTTCAATGAGAAAATGCACTTTGTATATTAATTTGAAATCTTGAAATCCATGGCAAATTATTTAACCACACACAGAAATGTCTTCCCTAACTCCATTTAAAGAAACATGCTAATCTTTTAATTATGCAGCATGTTGAAATGATAAAATGTTCTTGAAAAACACTGATTTAATGAAAGCTGTTGACAACCTTTGCCACTAGAGAAACTGATAAATTTGCAAGTTTGCAACAGATATCATAAACGTCATGAGAACTGGGGCCAACCTGACTTGACAAGTTTAACTGATCCACATATCCCAAAGTTTAAAACACTTGGACTCAAGGTGTTGCTGTATTTTATTTTTTCTCTGTGCTGTTCCAATACAATGATTTCTTCAAGAATTTGAGAGGTGAGCAAAGAAAATGATATAGGTGTTATAATGAAGGTTTTAGTATGTTGACTTGAAACACACATTCATCCCCAGAGTCCAAGACATCTCTTTATGATGGGAATCAGAATTGAAGGAGGCAACAAGCTTACCCATATGTCTTTGCTTTAAGGGCATATTTGCTGCTGCAAGGCATATTCTTCTGTCTGGAGCACAAAAGTGACACAATCCATATCCCCACTTGTACCTAAACATGTCATAAACATGCTATAGCAGCATCTTCTTCATAACTTTGTCGTTATCTCATCCCTTGCCTATGTATGAGATAGGCTTGCCATCCTCAGTATACCAGTATGGAAGGAAAAGGTAAAGGTTTCCCCTGTTCAGCTGTGGCTGACTCTAGGGAACGGTGCTCATCTCTGTTTCATAGCCAAAGAGCCAGTGTTGTCCGAAGATGTTTCTGTGGTCATGTGGCAGGCATGACTATATGCCAAGGTGCACAGATGCTGCTATCTTCCCACCAAAGATGGTATCTATTTATTTACTTGGGTTTTTATGTGTTTTCGAACAGCTAGGTTGGCAGGAGCAGGGGTGAATAATGGGAGCTTACCCTGTTACACGGTACCTGAGTCTCAAACTCAGGCTGCTGACCTTCTGGCTGACAAGCCCAGCATCTTACCTGCTAGACCACCATGTCCCATCACTAGTATGGAAGCTTTCCTCTTATTCAGCCATCATCCAAGCCTCAAGAAATTCAAAAGCTATTAAATTTGTCCTCCATTACCTTGGAAGAAAGTCAGTGACTGAAAACAGAAATAGTAATGTAAGACAGGAATCAGCAAAGGTAGAAGCAAATTTCATGCCGGTATACTTTTTTCTGCTGACTCAGTGGATAGCATTTTGATTTGATGGTAGAGAAATACTAATTCTCACTACACCTGAATCTATGTATCAGAGAAATATGGACCAAAGAAAGAAGGATGGTGGTAATGGTTCTCTTTGACCTCTTTCTCTTCTTCCCATCTCCATGTTGAATTCTTACTTCTCTATCTTGGTACCAATTTTAAGCACTAACATCAACATTCCCTAAATTCAGCATGGAAAGCATAAGATGGTGAAAGACTGGAATAATGCTCTAAATGATGCAAACTTTTACATGCTTTTCACTTCTTGTATGCTAATCTGATTTTTATCATGGTGGCTGTTTTCTATAGGAGTATTCACTAATGAATATTTTAAACCCTATTATTCCTGGGGATACAAAATGGAACAATATTATGAAAAAAATGTTTGCCCACCTTCCTTCTAGGGATCTAAGCAACTGACAAGAGTGGGGACAGAGAGTGGCTTAAATCATCAGTTTCTAGTCAGCACCCCCTCTATGGCCTACAACCACCTTATCAGAGACTAAAATCTTAGAAAAGCCTTCTCAGATCGATGGAAGATTTTGAAGAATTTAAAAATAAAGTGAACCTATGGAAAGCTACAAAGAACCAATATTGGATGGAACCAACAGAGAAGCCAGCACCTGGGTCTGGCAAAAACTGGGAAGTATGTAAATTATTGAAAGCTGGGAAATATTTAAATCATTGAGACTGAGCATGGGAGCAACAAGATTCAGAGATACTTTGAACAAATGGGGCTATCCGGTGGCCACTGTCTTTTTTGAGTGTGGAGACATGCAGACCACAACATAAATATATACTTGTCCTTTGTGCCCTGATCAATGCACACTTGAGGACCTCATGGCAGTGCAACAGAATGCAATTAATGTTGACAGTTTTGGGGTAAGATCTGTTTAACTTGTACATATTTTAACTTTTGAATTTTACTTTAAATTTTATGTTTTTTTAGTATGCCTTATTTTAATTATGATGCTTCTGACATGAATAATAATTATTATTACTGATTAGCCCATAGGCTATATCAAAATACAGGATAAAATATTACACAATAAAATATACATAATAGTGGAATACAGGAAAATTAAATAAAAATAATTGTCACCCCTACAATTTACCCCAATCTGACCCACATATGTAGATCTCAACTGAACTTTTTTATTTAAATAAAGGGCCATGTTATCTGTGATTTTTGAGTTCTGACTGCAGACAAACAGAAAACAAAAATAATATAAAAACTAGACAATAAAAAGGAATAGAAAAATAATTCAGAATTCTTTTAAAACTGGCTAACCAATGAAAAGCCAGGACTGTTTGCATCATGTTCTGAAGCTACTGGAATAGTTTCTCAATACCTTTCGTGCCTTCCAGATGTGAGCAATCACTGATTCGGAAGTATCGGAGTTACAGTCCCAAGATATTTGGAAAGCGTCAGGTTAGAAAGACCAATTCAAAAGAGCAAAGTCAGCTCAGAGAGACTCTATTTGCCAATCCTAGGTTATCCAGATTAGCCCTAATTTATAGAGCCTAGGAAAGTACAGCCAACCTCCAAACAGGCCACTCCTTAAAAAGCAGATGTTGTAAGACTGACAGATGTTGGTGATGTGTTTGTGTGTGTGTGTGTACTCATAGACTTCTAAGCCTGAAGCTACTGAAAATACATGACAAACAACTATTGAAATTTATGTATTAGAAATGAAATTTTTGCTAATCCTGAATTTTTTCTACTTAACACTCATGTCACAAACTTTGGTTATCATTTGTCATGTCACTGTAGATCAGATAATAGAATAATAGAAGAGACAACATTCTATTATTTGACATTCATATATTCATTTGATCTTCTTTCATTTTCCTCTTCAGTGCTAAATTCAAGGGGCACGCTTTCTGAGCTCATCTACGTAGGCCAAACATACAAATCCTCACATTAAGTCTATAAATCTGTATCACCTCAGACTTGAAGTGGGAAGATTTTTGTGGTTGAATCCCTATGTAGTAATGATTTCTCATCTATGTAATAGTAGCTTATCAGAGAAAATGCAAGATTAGTAATATTACATGTCATTTAGCTGTCTATGAAAATTGTTCCTCAGGATGTACAAAATCTCTCTAGAATTTTTTCTATTTATCTTTTTTATGCAACTTTGACTGTGTCCAAATGTTGTTTATATCGAAATATTCAAATTCACCTTAAAATTTACTTTGAATGAAATTTAGTAATTTTCTAATTGGCTTAATCCATATTCTGTTGGCAAATCTTCCACTGAATTTCAAATCCAGTGGTGTACAATTAGCTGATTGCAAATTCTTATCCCAAATTCTGATGGCCAAAATAATTTTAAAATCATAACAGGCCTTAATATTTCTTTTCTATACACTGAACACATGCATGTATGAAAGAAAACTTTGCCAATCTGAATATATGTACTACAACATTCTGCAAAGCACACCATCTATTAAGAAATGGATTGTCTGCCATCTAGTGTCAGAACATGAAACACACCTTCTAAAAGATATCAATATATTTCTAAAATAGATATTATATGTATATTTCTAAAAGACTCAAGATAATTCCTTAATACAGTACCAAGTTGTAATGCTATCCACCTATCCTTAAGCAGAGAGTAAATTACACTAGAATCAAATCTGGTATCCCCATGGTTAAATATCTCCATCATATTTTTAGTGCTTATTCTCTGAGGCACTGTGACTATCTGACTTCTCTTCAAAACAGAGTTGCCTTTTGGAGAGATGAGTGGCATATACATTTAATAAATAAATAAGAAGTGTCCACCACTGTTCTGTTTCACAGTTTCAAACAGGATGAAACACAGTTTTATTGCTAGAGAATAATGTGAGCCTGACTTACTTATAAACCAGGAATGAGATGGTACAGGGACAGGGCAGAAAAAAATTGCATTATCAGCCATGTTTGTACCTTGTTTAGGTAGAAATGGGAGCAGGGGCATAAAACTAAAAAGGTAATTTAATGTCTTGGGTCTATTTTTTATTGAATTTATTGAGATTTAATTACAGATTGCATTGTAATATTGTTTAAAGCAAAGGGGTTACATAACATAACTATATTGAGGTGATTTAATTATCCAGATACTAGCATGCAACACCTCATTCCCATTAGATTTAAGAACTAATGCAAAGGCAAAGGATAGAAAAACCTAGGGATCAAAACTGCTTAAATGTAGAAATAGAAAGTTAGAAGTAGAGTTGTATGATATTATAACTTTAGATGATCAGAAGCTTCTTTAATGGAATTTGATCTGATGTATGGAAACCACATGTAGTTTTAATCTTTTGCTGATAATGGTATTTATCAGCAAAAGCTGATAATCATAGCACATGAATGAGCATGAAGAAAAAGACCCTTCCCTCCTGTGAATTTTTGAGACAAATGCAGAATTGGAAGAGAGACAGTCTTTCACTTCATGGCAGATTATTCTACCTTCTCTCTCCTCCTTGAGCCTTTGACATATGCAGAAGTCAGGAGGATGACTCATTCAGCTTGCATTTAGAAAGCACAGGATAGCAAACACAAGGTAACCAACAACTTCTTTCCCATTTATCTGATATTGTTTTCAAAATGGCTTGTGGCAGAGAAGAAAATTAGATATTTTCACATCCTCTGCACTGTTTCTATCAATATCTTCAGAATTTTGTTGACAAATTTCTATGAGAATAATAAGTGAAGAAAATACTGATCATCTGTGTGCCATCCTAGACTGATTTTTTTTCTTGTTAGTTCATTTCACATAAAAGAAATGGATTCCTTGCTGAATACTTTGGCAGTTCAGTATGATTAAGCACCCAAATATTCTGGGTTGTTTTTCTCTTTCTCTTTGATCTGAAGGGTGGAACTGGCAGTTCTACCAACACAATTTTCCAGAGCAATGGTCAAAAGTTGATGTAATTTAGCATCCTAGCTCAGTTTGAAACTGAGATGAAACCTAAAAAGTTTAGCATGCCTTAGAAAACAATGATGAGTAGCAGTCATTAAAATACCGTAAAGTAGGTGCCAGGCAAGTTTCTCGATGTGGATCATTCTACAATTGGCAAGCCTTATCTGAAAGGCCTCTGATAGCAAATAGATGCATCTAATTTGGCAAGACACTTTTAGAAGGTCCTCCTTCATTCTAAAATAAGATTTGTAGGGTAAGTGTGAGAGGAAACTGTGCTAAGCTTTAACACAGCCTTGATGACTTAGTGATTCATTGGTAACAAAGAGAGGAAATTGCTAAGATGAAGTGGCTGTACAGCCGCCCACCTGGCACTACAGCCGATGGAACTTGCCATCATTACTGAACATTAACAAGTAGCAACAAGTAAGCATAATTCATGCTTATGTCTTAAGAGCAAATTGAGGTAAACAGCTTTGACAACCTTTTCAAAATTCCTTGAGGCAACTTGCACAGTGACTGGTATTAAATACAGAAGCTCTTACACAAAGAAGCAAGTTGAGAAATCATGCTAATGTTATTTTTAAATAATACTTCAATCAAATGATTCTAGTTATCTTAATCAAATATCCAAATTGGGTGACACAATTTTATAATGACCTAGAATTAAAGGATGGGAAGGGACCCAGGAAACTTTCTAGAAATCCTCATACCATCCCAGATAAATATTTCTTCCTTATTTTGACTTTGGATCTCTCTGTGAAAGTTTCTACTTACTGGTTCTTGTCCTTCCCCCAGGAGCTGTAGAGAATATATTCATACTTTCTTCCCTATGATAAGAATTGAAAGGCAGGTATCATATCTTCCCTCAGCCCTCTCTTCTTTTTAGGCTAAATAATTATTCATTCTTCATCAAAGTTTAGCTTCCAAACTCCTACCGAATTATGATATTCTTCTCTGCATTCTCGCCAGTTCACCATCATCCATCTTGTATTATGGTGACCAGAAAAGGATACAACATTCAAGGTATGGTCCAATTAATGTGGCATAAAATGGAACCGTCATTCCTTGTGAATCAGCAAATACAGTTTTCTATTCCAAAAATGTTAAGTGTTGTTATATTATTGAACTAAGAAAAACACTTGCACAAAGTGTGCATACTAGGCAAAGTATGATATTAACAGCAACAAAATTAATAATGGCTTCATTCCAGAAGATACTTACTAGTGTTTGCTGTTGATTAGCATTTGAGTATATTAAGTTATGTCTCTTCAGGCAGATATTTAATTGATAGGTTTCATTATATGTATTGTAAGGGTCTTGTAAAGTTAGTGAGGTGGGAACCTAGCCCAGGCAAGAGATTGTCATGATGTAAACATTACCATAGTCACTTAATTTCAAGGCTATCAAGTGCCAAGCCTAACTAAATTCATTAATTTGGACAGGCAGGAAGAACAAGTCTTAAGTTTAAGCCCTTGCAAATAAATATACATCCCTGGCATTTTTGCCCTACAGTGTTGACTGTGTGCTTCATTTTTGACTGCAATCAAGATTCCAATCTAGCTGAGTTGTGTTTATGAACCTTCTGCCAAGAAACTGAACTAAGGATGAGGTGTCAGTTTGGTGCTTTACTGCTGACCTCAGAGGTGAATCATATTATGATACATTGTTTTACGTTGATTAGATGTACATTTTGGGGAAAAAATGTAGGTTTAAGAAAAAAGCAGCTCCCACAGGAGCTTACATCCAGAATTTGTACAAGGAACAGACCTGTTACAGAAGTCAGATTCATCTAAAGAGAATGCTACATTTGTTCTAGACAGATCCTTTGGGTTTTCATAGCTTAGAAAAATTTCAGACTTCAGCATGAAGGTAATTAAAAGCTGTATGACATATACTTTGTGAGAAGTACAGTATGATGATAAAACGGGCTACACAGGAAGCCATCCTCTTTCCAGATTTAAAGTAAGTTTAGATTTAACTTGATCCCTTTGGACTTTTTAAAATTTAAGCATATGTTTATGTTTAAGTAAATGTGTTGGTAATTTGCTCTCACTGATGGATTTACACACATAATTAACTTCACTGAATTAGGACAACAGCTTGTCAAGGCCACTGAAGTGTTTATACTGTCAAAAAACTGCTGTAAAATATGACGCATGATTCTATATTCTCCTCCCCAAAATGTGTTCTTATAGATTTTTCTGCCCACTTGCCTACCTGCAAAAAGAGTTTGAAGCAAGTCCATACATGGACTTTTATTATGTTTCTTATATATTTTTGATATATAATTTTGATATTTTATTTAACAAGTTAATTTATTAGTCTGCTTCTTGACAGGGTAGTTTTAAAAATCTGGACAATAGAAAGCACACTTTTCTTCAAAAAGAAGAAAGACAGAAATGCAAGTTTTTAATATCTTTGAAAAGAGTTTGTGCTGGTCCTTCATTTGACACTTGATTCTCTCATAGAACTTTAATAGACCATAAGGTCCCCATTTTTGAATCCAGAAGATGAAATGTATCTTTGAGAAGCTTAGGAAAGTTAGATCTAAGTTTTTGTTTTATTACCTTTTTTTTTAGGTAACAACATGCGATTTTACTGTTCTCCTGAAAATGATCACTGTGGTTAAACTCTGATTCACAGATGTCAATCAAAAAATACTTTGTTTTTCTAACATATGAATTAGAAGCAGTTTTACCTTCAAACAATGCAGGAAAACAAGGAAGATGCCATTATTATGGTAGTAGAGAAGTTATAGACTAAATTTGGGAGATGAAAATACAAATAATCCAAATAAATGGTTATATTTGTCAATATACCTGTAAAACATACCCACCTGTCATTTCTTCCAATCAGCATCCATGGGACAGGAATCACAGTACCAATAAATGGTACCTTCCTGTTTATCCTAAGCTTGTTGGAAGGCTCCATCAGGCATCAGCCAAGAATACCAGGAAACATACTGTATATTGTTGTGGAATGTTCATTCAGAATATTTAAAACATATGTTAGGATTGGAAAAACAAAGAAAGGAGAAAAACAGGCAACACCACAATGCAGCACAGCATGGACCCACAGAAGAGGTTCCACATAGTGCCTATCAGACCAAGAAGAGATATGTGTCCTCTGAGGACCTCTTAGTACCTAAAACACTGTAGTTCCATCACTGAACTGAAGAGGATGAGATGGACAGGGGTGTCCAAGTTTGGCAACTTTAAGATGTATGGACTTCAATTCCCATAATTCTTCAGCCAGCTAAGAATTCTGAGAGTTGAAGTCTATACATCTTAAAGTTGCTAAGGTTGGACACACCTGTTCTAGAAGTACACATACATTCCTGGCTGCTCCCTCGTCAACTGTTTTTTTCTTACCTGGTGCCCATATATCCTCTTCCAATGTTTTCTTTCTTCTTTTCCAGGCAGTAATAATGAGAAGAAATAGCACTACAAACATACACATACAGTATACACACAATACCTCCCCCACATCTTTCCATTAATAAAAGCACAACTATGACTTGGAGAAATATAAACCACAGCTTTACCTTTGTGCCACTACAATTTATTCTGAATTCTACATTGTTTTCTCCATTCCAAACATCCTAGTGTATCTTTACCAGGTGAACATCTCTGTAGAGAATTTTTGAATAAACTAGCTGATCTAATTAGTTCAATACCTGTTAAATTTTATTCACTTAGAAATACAACAGACTCATCCAAGCTGAAGGAATAGAAAAATGGTTATTCAAATAGCAAAGAACATACATGGTCTTGAAGTATTATGAATATTCATATTTAAGCATTTTGAAGTCACACTAATTCCTGTGGTAGGGATTTGAGGATGAGCTAATTAACACAGAAATTAATTGGACTTCAAAGTTAATATTTAGCCTGCAGGCTGATACATTATGTACGTATTTTTCTTTACAGAGGATTACTTTATAATATTCATAAACCATTTTTTAATTCCCACATAGAATAATGTATAAATAATATTAACAGTGATTAAAAGTGATTTTAAAAAGATCCCTATTCTTTTGTCATGAATTAAATATTTGTCTAATAATAACCAAATAATCAGAGTTCAAGATCAGAAATAGACTTACATAGTTATAGACACATTATATATTAAATCCTCCTGTCTAATGTGCCCAACAGTATGGCAATAAATGGCCTGTTTTTGAAAGCAAGTGATTCAGTGATGAAATGAGCTTGTAGATAATTAAGAAAATCTCACTTCTTCCCAGGTGTGCATTATAAAAATGACTATGTTGCTTCTTCTATTTTTTAATAAGTGAAATCTATATAAGTATGCCCTCATGTTGATGAACTTTTATAACCACTGCAATATAAACTAGTTTGGGAGCAACAAAGAATTAACCTAGAGGAAATAAATTGTCAATTCCAGCTATTTCCACTATCATAGTTAAATACTGACTCCAGTTACATCAGTTTTTGCAATATAATTATAATCAGTGTTAGTGTGACTTTCTGGATATAATTATGAACAAAAAGAGTAGATATACACACACTAAGCCTTCTTTATTTTTAAAAAATAATTTAAAATTATTTGCAGTCACACATTATAATATTTCAATACACTATAAGCAAATATCTTACCAGAACTAAAAAAAGAACATTATATTGTGCTGAAATCAGGCTTTTATAATATATTCAATAAATCAAGATCTATATCCTTGTTTTGCACAGACTGAATGCAGCTTCCTACTTATCTGCTGAATTGTTCAAAGAGCTTCAGGACAGATTCAGTCATAAACTGAGAACCTTTATCTATTTGCTTCTAACCACAGTACAAACATAACTTAGCAATGACTTTTTTTCTGCAGTGCACCCTCTTGTGGTTTAATGACTAAAACCTGGTCCAATATCTTGGTCATTAAGCAAAATAGTGAACACGTGACAGAGACATTACAACAAACATTGCCATCTCATTCAGATAAAGTTCTCTCATACAGCATTCTGTGTCTGATCTGCTTTTTTCCTTTTTTGCCCCTTCGCAGGAAGAACTTGCTTAAATTATTGCTTTGATATTTCTTCTTGAACTGCTCACTTTTTTTTGAAAAAAAACTTTATTTTTTTAGCTGTAAGATACCCAGAATTACTGGAAGTTGGCTAGCCTCCAAATGTTACAAACAAATTAAAAAAATTGCCTTTCTAAATTGATGCATTCAACAACAGTCACAAGGTGTGTAAAATCTATAATGCCTCATTATGGTGGAGGCAAAGTCATGAGACCAGTAGTGGATGAGCATCTTAGTTGGCTGGCTGTCTCAGGGCTGATGAAGGCATGTCCCCCATCCCATCATTTTTTTCTGGTCTCTAGTTCGCATTGTTTATCCACATTCTACTGCTGTCTAAACAGGTAGACACAATTTGATGTGAAAAATAAGGAAAACTATTTGCACAACAGCGAAATTACTGTAACAGCCTGATGAGACAAAACAGTGATATGACACTACCAACCCCCTTGTGCCTCCTGAGCAGAAATCAGAAGAATGATGTGAAAGTTGCCTTTTGTTGCTTCTATAAACAAAAGAGAGAGCAATCCTAGCTAAAAAAGCTCACGTGACTCAATCTGTTTTAATTTCAACTTGGCTATGATAGAACGGGATGTACTAGAGTCAGAAGAAGGTACCTAGAAATGATTGACATTGTCCTGCAGCCGGATCCAATCCATTCCTGCTGCAGTGTTGTGATTTATTGATTTTTTTCCACCTGTTGGTGATGCACAGAAGAGGAAGGACAGCAAGAGCAACTGCTTTGCATGTACATACAGCGCATGTATAGTCAGGATGGCACCATTTGGGGTGGCTTGGAGTAGAGGCAGTTCAGGGATAAGCCGTCAGAGCAGGACATTTCATTCTAATGCTTAAATTTAAAAATAATCTGGTGTCAAGTTCTCCTTTCCTCTGTTGTTTAAGTCAACATTTTTAGGGATTTGTTTTTTCTTGAAGTTGTAGTCTCATAGATCTGGAAGATATCAGGACAGGATAGGCCGTTATTGATTACATACAAGACATTCTCAAAAGCAATTAGTCTCAGGTAAAAGCAGCTTCTATCATTAATATCTGAACCTATTATGTGCCAGTGGAATAGTATTAGGTATGCTCTACATGTAATTTCTGGTTGCATAGCAGCTCTGTGCTTTTCGTAGCATCTAGTTTTATCCTGAACACACCACAGACCTGGAAAATATTGCTAATAAAATCAGCTATGGTACAGTTATAGATGTTTATTTTGCTTTCTGCTGTTTACATGAGACAACAATTCCTCTCGCTTTTAGATATATCTGCCTAATTGACTGCTTGAGTGCTAGGTTTCTTGTGATGTTAGCTATCCTTAGAAAATATTACTATTTGCCACATATCATCTGACTTGGAATTCTCTTGACAATTAACAAATGAAACTAAATGTTTCAGAAATAAGCTTTTAATCAAGATACATGGAGGAGAAATGGCTAAGTTTTACTTTGACCAGGAATTCAGCCCATATTCCAAGCACATCAATAACATAAACAGGAAAAAAACCACAAAAATCCTTAATCTAATTGCAGATTATACTTAACATTGCTGTGAAAATGTATTTGCTTGTGGCTACATACACAAACATAAGCTATTGGCCTGGGCATTAGAATTTGGTGCCAGAAAAATGTGGAGTGGCTGCCAAAGTCAATGAAGCACTTTTTCCTTAAACTTTCCAAGGTTAAGTTCCTACGCATATTCCATGACATAGTTAAACACAGGCTACTTTCAAAAGGCACAAAATCAGACCAGTTTTAGCTGATCATGCTATTGAATCAGCTGCACAATGTTATGTGTTTAATTCTTGCTTAACAAATCATCTGCTTGGCTGAAAATCCTTGAATATTTGCTTCTTGTCCTGTAGAAATGAGAAATTGGAATAACTTCTCATGCAAGATGACAGCACTTTGCCATACATGCTTAGAGTATAACTGTCCAATTTCCTGCCTTTCTTATTCAAGGGTGCAGAATGTTGATTGTTAGGAGTCAGATTATGAATTTCTATTATTATAGAATTAGGTACTGTAGTAGATGTTGGCCCATGATACACCATTTCTCTTCCTTCTATAAAGATTTTCAATCCATAGAAGCTGGTTTGGCCCATATTTCAGCAAGTCTGGATCATGGGAATGAAGCAACAGCATCTTGGACTGACCACTATTCCAATTATCTTCTTTTTGAGAAGAGTATTGAACCTAAAATTCAAGAGATTGCAATGCCACAAGGCATTTGTTGAAGGGATATTGGCTTCTGAAACAGAATAGGGCACTTGGTCTTCAACCTCAACAACGGGTGCTGATGTTAGAGGATAAATCATATACACAAATGAAACAGAAAGGCATAACTATCTGATTTCAAAATATCAGCACAAGTTCTGCTAGAGTGTGAATGGGATAGATCCTAGGACCCAATGTCAATGGGAAAAATCTGAAGCTGAGTGGCTTTAGTAGATGTGGTTTAATTGACATGAGTGAAGGTGCATATACTAGACTAGAAATTAGGTGTGAGTCTACAGCAAAATACATGTTCGAGAAAAATGCTCGGGACAGAAGAGTGATGCTTGCAAAAGCAGATGAATAATTCAAGACACAATTAAGTAGCAGAATTCAAGAGAAATGTGATGTGTAAGAGCAGAATGGGTAATAGTTTGCCTTATTAAATCTTAGGCTATTAAAACAGTGATGAGTCCATCAATCAGGAATGTGAAAGGTTTGGTGCCCAACACATCAATAATGAAAAATGCCTATAATCAGAGAGGTGTGTTCAGTCGCGCAATCGTGTCCAATCGTTGCAATCTCATGGACTGCAGCACACCAGGCCTTCCTGTCCTGCACTACCTCCCGGAGTCCTCCCAAACCCATGCCCATCACACTGACTATGCTATTTAACCATTTCATCCTCTGCTTCTCCTTCTCCATTTACCTTCAATCTTTCCCAGCATCACGATCTTTTCTATTAAGTCCTCTCTTTGCATTATACAGCCAAAGTATTTGAGCTTCAGCTTCAATATCTATACCTCCAATGAGCAATCAGGGTTGATTTCCTGTAGGATTGACTGGTTTGTTCTCCTTGCTGTCCAAGGGACCCTCAGTAGTCTTCTCCAGCACCACAATTCAAAGGCATTAATTCTTTGATGTTCAGCCTTCCTTATGGTCCAACTCTCATAGCCATACATTACTACTGGGAAAAACATAGCTTTGACTATGTGGACCTTTATCGGCAAGGTGATGTATCTGCTTTTTAATAGACTGCCTTGGATTTGAACCAAGATCATTCTGCCATTTTGGAGACTGTACCCCAGCCCATTCTGTTATTGAGTATGATGGCTACTCCATTTCTTCTAAAGAATTCTTGTCCACAGTAGTAGATACAGTGGTCATTTGAATTAAATTCACTTATTCCTGTCCATTTTAGTTCTCTTTGATTCTCAAGATGTTGATGTTCAATCTTGCCATCTCATGCTTGTTATATCCAACTTACTTTGATCCATAGATCTTACATTCTAGGGTTTCTGTGCAATATTGTTCTTTCCAGAACTGGGCTTCCCTTTCACCACATCCACAGCTGAGCTTCCTTTTGGCTATGACCCAGCCACTTCACTCTATCTGGAGCTATTTGTAACTTCTTCATTTTCTGTTATCCTATCTTTTAGCCTTTTGTTACTGTCCATGGGGTTTTCTTGGTAAGGATATTGGAGTGGAGTTCTGTAGCCCATTTTTCACTAGATGTCCAGGAACTTCAACAGTATCTAGCATGGTCCTTGTTCACCCAGACAACAACTGAGCTAGTATAGGTTTCTGTAAATTACATCTCATATTATTTATGGGAGGGAGACACTCTTTGTCTGGCTCCTCTGATGAGATCTGTCCAGTATGATAGAACCTCTGGATAGCTCTCGTTTTCTTCGGAGCACACAAGCCCCCCAACCACAGCAAGGTGGTGCCTCACTGGGGGGAATCAGAGAGATACTATCTTTAAAGTCAGAATGGGCATGACACAAGCAATTACAATTTCATGCTTTTGAAACGGCCAAGGGAAAAGTCTTGATTTTTATTATCCTCATGGATAAGAAGAGATCCAGAGGAATGGATCGCATAAGAAATCTGTCCTAAAACTCTCCATTCAAGATCAATTCCTGTGCCAAAACAAGAGCCACAAAGAGACTAGATTTGCATCAGCTTGAAAGACTATCAACAATAAGATTGGTGGCCCTGGAATTAGAAAAGGCCATTATATAGAGAAAAAAATGAGACTTCTGAAGCTAAAATTGGAGACTTCATCTTTTTCTTTTTGACTTGATTGAAATCAGACGACTTCTTATCAGCTGTTTTTTCAGTTTTAATTGTAAAGCAGAGAGCTGAAGATTAATTACAAATTGCAGAGAATTTGATTGATCTTTTAAAGATTTAATTACATTAAACTAGCCTTCATTTAATTTAGGTATGACAGGAGGCCTCAAAGAAGATGAGAGGTGACATATATTTGGAGTCCATCACCATTTAGCTTGCTTCCAAAAGAGTGGTTTGCAAATAAGAACAAATGTGTCAAATCTGTTTAGTATATTCCTAGTAATGCTTACAACAACTGATTGTTGTTAAATTACTCTACAGCAAAAAAAGTAAAGTGTTGACTTGCCCAGTGCTAGTCAGTGAACTTATGGCTCAGCAAGGATATAAACCAACCTTTTTCTGGGCTAAAGTCCAACATTCTGACAGCTACAATACTCTCAATTATTTATTAATTAATGATGATGGGTTATTTACCATTTATTCCTATCTTTTAGGTAGTAATGAGTCATTAATTGCACCATTAATAAATCTAGAAATGGTATGCATAATAATATGAGGAACAAAATTAGCTATGGGCTGCCTAAACTATTTATAGTAATTACTGTTATGAACCTTAAAAAAGTGGCCAGTGAAGAATGTCCCTTCAGTTTCTATGTCTAAAATGACAGTATAATTGTTTTTTGGTATGAAATAATGAGAATGCTTTTCTAAATGTTCTCTTCTTTGCAATTATTAAATTAGAAAGATTTGCTGAAAATGGTTCTTTGCCATATACCTAAAACATGAATAAGGAACTGCTTGACTTCATTTCAAACTCTGCCAAACCACAAATTATGTGTGGGTTCCATTTGAAGCCATGAACCAGCCCTGGTTTGCTCAAAATTACTCCTAATATAACTCACAATATTTTTCAAACTTTTCAGCAAACCTGTTCTGAATCTTGAATCTTTTTTTTCCAAAATATACACAGTATATGTTACGAATGGATTAAGCTTTTTGCTTGTAGTATTTCCCAATAGATAAAGAGTATTAGCCCATCTACCTAGAATTTCACCTTTCAGCACAACTCTGCATAAAGGTAAAGGAATATGCTTCTCATCTTGTTGTCTTAGATCCAGAAATATAGAACAATCCTTGTGTCCATCCCAAAATACAAGGACAGGTAGTTATGAAAGTGTGCAGGTGCCAATGCCACTTTTTCACAAGTACTTACTGAAGAGCTATATAAATCTATAAAACCACTTTGACCACAATGAGTTAGGAATCTCTATAGATATCAGGTAAGTATACCTCTAAACTGCCTTCAATTATCTAAGAAGATATAATTTGCAAACATTATAAAAATGTGTAATTCTAGTACTGTGCTACTACTACTGTTACACTTAGTACTACAAATAATGAGTAGCAATAGTAATTATTCCAGATCAGCTATTAATGTATTTAAGTCAATGCCCTGAGGAAGCAGTGGATAAATAAGCTGCTGTTTCAAAAATGGAATTATGTCTTAAAAAATAGAAAGCCACATTAGATTTAATTTTCCAGAATTCCTATTTTCTATGCCAGAGATTAATTACATTAGCATGTGGTATAAAATACTTTAATTCTACAAGCTAGGCTTCAGCAGTATGTAAACTTAGAACTGCCAGGAGTACAAGCTGTGTTTTGAAGAGGGCAGAACAGTGGAGATCAAATTGCTAACATTCGCTGGATCATGGAGAAAGCAAGGGAGTTCCAGAAAAACATCTACTTCTTCATTGACTATGCTAAAACCTTTGATTGTGGATCACAACAAACTGTGACAAATTCTTAAAGAGAGAACAGTACCAAACCATCTTACCTGTCTCCTGAGAAATTTGTATGCTGGTCAAGAAGCAACAGTTAAAACTGGACATGGAACATGGGATTGGTTCACAATTGGGAAAGGAGTAGACAAGACTGTATATTGTTTCTCTGCTTATTTAACTTATATGCAGAGTACATCATGCAAAATGCTGGGCTGGATGAATCACAAACCGGAATTAAGATTGCTGGGAAATATCAACCTCAGATATGCAGACGATACCACTCTAATGGAAGAAAGTGAAGAGGAGCTAAAGAGCCTCTTGCTGAGGGTGAAAGAAGAGACTGAAAAAGCTGGTTTGAAATTCAACATTAAAAAAAAAAGATTGTGGCTTCTGGTCCCTTCATTTCTTGGCAAATAGGAGGGGAAGAAATGGAAGCAGTGACAGATTTTATTTTCTTGGGCTCCAAGTTCACTGCAGACAATGACTACAGCCATGAAATTAAAAGACGCTTACTCCTTGGGAGGAAAGCTATGGCAAACATATGGCAGACAGCATATTTAAAAGCAGAGACATCACCTCTGTATAGTTAAAGCTATGGTTTTCCCAGTGGTCGAGTATGGCTGTGAGAGTTGGACCATAAGGAAGGCTGAGCACCAAAGAATTGATGCCTTCGAATTATAGTGCTGGAGAAGACTCTTGAGAGTTCCTTGGACTGCAAGGTGATCAAACCAGTCAGTCCTACAGGAAATCAACCCTGATTGTTCATTGGAAGGACAGATACTGAAGCTGAAGCTCAAATTTTTGGTCACGTAATGTGAAGAGAGGAGTCATTAGAAAAGACAGTGATGCTGGGAAATACTGAAGGCAAATGAAGAGGACAGCAGAGAATGAGATGGTTAAATAGCACTGTAGACGCGATGGGCGTGGATTTAGGCGGACTCCAGGAAGCAGTGCAAAACAGGAAAGCCTGGCATGCTGCAGTCTATGGGGTCCCGAAAAGTCAGACATGACTAAGCAACTGAACAACAATAAAATGCTTTGCTCTTTGTGTTCACTTTGATTTCCTGAGCTCTGTGAAGTATAAGCATTAACATATTAGTGGGTTCGAATTTCACATATTTAGTCTTTAGAACCAAACTCATATTTCTTCATGTTACACACTACATCAGAAAGCATGTTGGCTGAAACCTGTATGCTGTACTCATCCCCCCAAAAGGTCTATACTCAGTTTTTACTTCCATTCTGCACTTTTCTCCTAGATGTCTGATCTATTTTCTTTTTCCACTAATAAAAATCCCTTTAATATCCAGCCCATTTCTTCATTTATTTGTCAGAGTATGAAATGTAAAGAAAAGTCTGATAGCCAGTGAAAAACAAAAAGGTAACAAATATATAAAGCATGATAAAAAATTACTAGAATATTTGCTTATCTATCACCAAAAAAGAGAATACAGATTTGCATAAAATGTGTATCTAGTAAATTATATGCAAATATTTATAGATGAACTCTATAAGTTCAAATTAGTAATTTTAAAAATACCCCTTGAATATAAAGATTATAGGAAATATGAAACAGGAATAACAACATGCCAATAGACCACTTTCATAATTTACAGGAAAAACAGTATAAAAATTAGAGTAACTTCATGCATTTGCCTTATAGTAAATGGATGTTTTGTGACTTTCCATCACAGCCACTTCTTGGAACAGGCCTACAAGATGTTCTCAATTCCAAATATGTCAACTACTGCAAAAAATTGGGGATCCCAGTTATGGAACATTCACTGAAACAAATCTTTAATGTGAAGGCGATCCCAATCTGATCCTTATTTTGAAGAACAATGGAACATAATGGATTATTCCATGGAAATGTTTTCCTCTATATGATTGTTTCTGGAAAAATTCTTATAGAAAACACGAAGTAAGTAATGATTTGTCATTTACACAGCTTTTTGAGGAAGAAGCATCTGAGAAGAGGAGCTAAAAAAGCTGCCTATGTAATAATGCATGCTCTAATCCACTGATATCATTTAGTAGCTAACAAGGAAACATAGTCTGGTCTGTATGGTAAAAATGTAGTCTGGCTGAATCTAAATCCACAAAATGGTACAAATAACATCACTGCTTAAT
>JANHZU010001180.1:106602-122950 GCA_032468055.1 Acrochordus granulatus
TGATTTAAAGCAAGCAAAAAGGAAGGTGGCTGAAAAAATTAGTGATAAACTGCATAGTGCTGCAATCTAATCTGGGTTAGTCAACACTTTGCAAAATAAGCAACATTCTAAATTAACTTGAAGTAAAATTTGAAGACTTTGAGCCCAAATTTTCTCCAGATGAGTTTGCTTTTTTCAAATTTGTTCCTATAACTTCTTGTGATGTTGGAGTTTCTCCAGATACAAGGATTGTCCATACTGGTGGACAATTGAAGGAATTTTGAATTTGATAACCTCAAGATGCATGTGGTCATTCAATGCAATTCTGCTGTTAATGAAAATCTAGGGATGACCATTTTACTCTCAAAATGTTTGATTCCTTCAATACGAGCACTTCTGCATTAGAAGTAAAGAATAAATCTTTTGTGTGTGTATAAGCACAGATTTTTAAAAATATGATGCTAAATTCAGAAAAATTGTAAAGTCGTATTTTTGCTTTAAAGGTCACATTTCTGGTTTAATTAATCATATTTTAACAATTTTAAGGTCATAAAAATGCTTTCATATTTCTAACACTTTTAGGTCATAGAAATCCTCGCTCTACTGATCATCATTTGGACAGTTTTGCCTAGCGGTTAAGGTAACAGATTCACAACCAAGAGATCGTAAATTCTAATCCCACCTTAGCCATGAAAACTAGATGGGTGACCTTAGTCACTCACTCTCAGATTAGCTCACCTTACAGGGTTGCTGTTGTGAGATAAATAGGAAGAAAGTTTGTTAAGTATATTCACCTTCAGTTGTTTATAAAAATAATGGTGGGATATAAATACATAAATAATCACATGATGGTACGATACTGTGATAATCATAATTGCAATCTGGTTGCCAAGCACCCAAATCATAATCACATCACTGTGGAGACACTGCAACAGCTGCAACTACAAGGAACAGTCATAAGTCTCCTTATTCAGCACTGCCATAACTTTGAATGGTCACTGAATGACCAGCTAGTTGTAAACTGAGAACCACCTGTAGATTTAAAGAAGATGAATAAGAAACCTGGACTCTGAGGCACTCTACAATGATGACAAAGCTGTGAACATTTCACACAGACAAAACTAAGCTTAACAGGGGCAGTTGACCTACCTAATTTAGAACACATGGAGGTATTCATCTGAACTGATTATTATGAGGTTAAAAAACACAGTAACCACAAAATATTTTGAAAATAAGCCTCCCTTTCCATGTGTATTTGCGGAGGCATGGTGGCTGGAAGGTTGGCGGCCTAAGTTCAAGACCCGGCATTGCCGTGCAGCAGGACGAGTTCCTGCTGTTCCACCTCAGCTCCTGCCAACCTTATGGTTCAAAAGTGTGAAAACACGAGTAGATTAATATGTACTGCCTCTTCCGGTGGGAAAGGTAATATGTCCGTGCACCTTTGGTGTCTAATCCTGCCAGCCACGACCACAGAAGCATCGTCAGACGAACACTGGCTCTTCGGCTTTGAAATGGGGCTGAGCACTGCACCCTAGAGTCAGTCATGACTGGCACTCCATTAAATGTTCAATGGGATTTATAGTCATGCAAATGTATTTAATTTCATTCGTTCAGAGCAAAATCTCACAGACAAGTTAAAAAGTCATATTAATTTTATGGAATTTATGCCCATTTAAATATAGGATTGTTTCTTAATTTTAACAGTATTGAAGAGCAGGCTTTTAAAGCAGTGTGAATTCTATTCCATCCATTTTGGCAACATACTTCCAAATAGTATGCATTGAGGGACAACATTTTCTACAGAAATACTATAATTAGAATAAACAATTACTTTCTAATTTCAGAATTGAGATCAGACCTGTCTGTGTCTTCTTATACAAAATATGAAGGAAACATTTCATTCTCTTCTAACCAGAAACCTGTATTCTCAGTAGCAGAAAAAGCTACATACTGTATTCAAAGGTTTCTTTGCCTCAGCTGCATTGCGGAGAATCACCAGAGCAAATAGAATTGGAAAGACAGAAGTTAAATCCTTGGTCGCTCAGGAAAATTGCCTGCTGTGGGGCTATTCGTTCCTCCTCTGCTGAATTTACCTCACAGGCTGCACCAAAAGAATAAAGAGGCAAGCTCTAACAGCATACAGCCTGCTTCTTGTTCTTTGTAGGCCAAAACAGGACAAATTTACCATGAGGAATTTTGCCTCAGATTCTAAACTTTCCTAACTCTTTGCGTTACGGACAAGAGTTGTGTTGAGAGAGAGAAACGAACTCTTTCCTCTCAAAAATTTTTCCTACGCCCTCGGACTCCGAGTTTCGTCTGCCCCTTAACAAAAGGAGACGGACTCCGCCTCTGGCGTCACGGCCCATGCAGTCGGCGACGACGCGTAAAAACAGCGGAGGCACGGCTCCTGCGCCTCTGGTGTCATGGCGCCGGCGAGCCGTGAGGTAAACAGAATGTGCCGGATGGAGCGAGGCCGGCGCGGCCGAGAATGGGCGGAGGAAGGAGCTGAGACGGTTTTCTTGTGCGACGGGGGTTGCTGCGGGCTTCCGCCTTGGCACAATGGACGGAGAACAGTAACCGAGGCGGAGGGAGCCGGCACGGCCGCGACGGCGGCAGAGAGCGAGAAGACGCAACCGGCGAGCCTTGGTCCGAAGAGCGGCTGTATCTCTTGTCTAGTGAGTTCAGCCTTGTCCCCCGTCGACCCATCTTTCCCGCCCCCTTGGGCGGGGTGTAGGGAGACACAGCCTGACGCCCTCAACTCCACCCGCCCCGGTCAGTGGGATTCTCTTCGGAAGAGGGCGGGTTCCCGACACCGGTCTAAGGGTACTTTGGGTGATGGAGGGGGACGTAAAGAGAGAGAACCTGTCCGGAAGGGAAGCGGAGGAGTGTCTCCTCCCTCGGCCTAAGAAATCACCTTGGTTGGAGCCCCTCCTCTTTCAGATATGGATGATGGTGCAATCCCCCACCCCAGTCCCGAAGGGGGAAAGAGGACTCCCAAGTTTATCATAACTTTTATTATTTTATTTATTTGTATCCCGCCTTTATTGTTTTTATAAAGAACTCAAGGCGGCAAACAGACTAACCTACCTTCCTCCTCCTATTTTCCTCACAACAGCAACCCTGTGAGGTGAGCTGGGCTAAGAGAGGGTGAGTGGCCCAGGGTCACCCAGCCAGCTTTCATGCCTAAGGTGGGACTAGAACTCACAACCTCCTGGTTTCTAGCCTCTTGCCTTAACCACTAGACCAAACTGGTTTGTTATTGTGTTATAGTATAGCCTTGTCCAGTCTGTTTTAGACTGCAACATCCGTGTTCTCTAAGGAGATGGGCTTGAAGCATAGTTGAAAGGCATCATAGTGAGGAACACCAGATTGGATTATTTTATCCACATTTGGTTCAGAATTAACGTTCAGTTGTAGCAAGAAGAGTGTTTTCCAGTGTGTGTCCATTCCATTTTGAAGATGATTTCTTGGATGAAGTTTATATCAGTTTCGAAAATGTATGCATTTGGAGCAACTGTCTCCATGTAATATGGTTTATTAAATGATGGACTTTATCCGTTGTCTACCTGTCTTAACACTACAATGTGATATGAAAAGCTTCAGATGTCACTTTAATGTCATGTGCTCCTTTATTAAAAAGCATTCTTGCAGATAATTATTTCATTAGATTTAGTCTGACCTCATAAGAAAAGCACTTGTAAACAGTATGTTAGTTTCCTTTAATGATTGTTAATTTCAGTCTCTGTTTTTACTACTTGTTAATCAGAGCATGAAAATGAACATCTCAGTCTATTTTATAATGCTGTTACCAAACTGTATTTGAATAAGGACATTATTAGTAAAGCATAAACAACCATGAATGTTGTCACTAACTAATTTAATGTATGTGATTAATGTATCTAATTAAATGAATCCCACCCTACAGAAAATTACGTCATTATAAATTAATTATTTTGAATTACATAGTTCTGGAAGAAGAGAGTTTGCTTTGTTCTTTCCTAAGATAGTGACATCCACTATGGATAGGATAACTTCTTTCATGAGACATTTAAGTGATTGTTTTGTGAAAAGAAAAATGTAGGAGCACAGTAACATCCTGAAAACTTTGGTAATGCTGTTTACATGTGTCCAGGTGAATGCAGCCTTGATAGTAAAGTGGAATTTGTTCTGCATTGTTGCTTTGCCATGTAAATATTTATTCTGAAAGATGTTTTGATAGGTCACATGACTTCATTGGCTTTGAATGTTTCTAATAGGAACTTTCTGTGTTAACATTTTTACTAGATAAAATATATTTTCATAGTAATCCTGTGAATATTTACATAGAAATAGGCACCACTATGCTCAGTGGGATTCTATTTTCTTGTAAGTTTTGGTTTTCTGTGCATGTTCAAAATTAAAGCTATACTATAACAGTTTGGAAACTGTAATAAAGCTCTCTCCAAAATAATTAATTTATGTGTTCAAAGCAGTTATCTTGCTCTACTGATGTAAGTTGGTGTAGAAATCAAGTTTTCACATTAAATAAAAATTACAGCATAACAACTTCAGTGTTTATTCTTTCAGATCAAAATTCAATGACTATGTTACATGTACAGGTATTGGTTCCTTAAGAGTAAATAAGCAGTAGAGTTGAAATATGTCTCCTATAATATGAGTGCAGTTGTTGATTTGCATTTTCAGCTGCTCACATCTACTTGCATTTTTAATTGTCATTGATTCAGCAATTTCAGAACATTGCAAAGTGTGTTGAAATTTAGGCTCCCTTCTGAAAAATTGTCAAAAGACAATGAGTTAATTTAAGTCTGGAAAGGGCAATTCCCATCCTCGTACTGAGGGCTTCACTTTTTAAATGATCTTGGTGACTGGCAGTTGCATGGGGAGGGTAATATCATTTAATGATTTATGATATAAGTCACTGAAGTGACTGGGCTGAGATGGTTTGCTTTCAGAGGCAACAGAGCTACACATAGTTTTTACATTATTTTTGCCTGAACTTGGTGAGAAATCTCACTTTTTGTTAATCTGCTTCTGTAATTTGGGACTGCCAAAAAGGGCACTGGGGGCACATTAACATATACTGTTGTGGCACAAGTGATTAAGATGCTGGGCTTGTCAGATGGAAGGTCAGCAGCTTGGCAGTTCAAGACCTGAGAGCTGCCGCATAACATGGTGAGCTCCTGTTGTCTGCCTAGCTCCTGCCAACCTAGTAGTTCAAAAGCATGCAAATGCAAGTTGATAAATAGGTACCACTTCAGTGGGAAAATAACAGGGACATGAAAAGAGCCCCCATCGGACATCCTCCAGGCAGTGGTGATGTCACAAGCTAATCCTCTCAAACTGGAAGTTTCTTGGTAGGTGCTTCTGACATTAAAAAAAATAGTCAATTTGTAAGATTTTAAGATTAGTATCACTACTCTCTTGGAGGGGTGCAGTGGCTTAGTGGTTAAGACACTGGACTTGTCAGCCAGAAGGTTGGCAGCCCAAGTTTGAGACCCAGGCGCTGCATAATGGGGTGAGTTACTGTTATTCGCCCTAGTTCCTGCCAACAAAAGCATACAAAATGCAAGTAGGTAAATAGTTACTGCCTAAATTGGTGGGAAGGTAACAGCATTCTGTGCACCTTGGTGTATAGTCATGCCAGGCGCATGACCACGGAAGCATCTTTGGACAATGCTGTTTTTTTGCTATGAAATGGAGATAAGCATCACCCATTAGAGTTGGACACAACTAAAAGATTAAAGCTTTGCCTTTTTTTACCACTGCTCTTTAATTTCTGCCTCTTAGGAATAACAAAAATGTTAGTTTAAAGTGCCACCTCTATATGTTGCCTTTTATCACCTTATTTATTATACAGTCTATGGAACTTAGTGTTTTATTAGGTATTGCATCTGCTTTCAAAATCATTATTGGAATAATAAACTTTGTATAATGCTAGATATGTATGAATATACACAAATATTCAAATGAACTCCTAAAGGATATAGGTTTCCTGGAGCATCTGTTCAACCTTCCTTAAACTTGATGCTATCCCGATTGCTGTATTTACCATTCCCTGAATCGTCAGCCAACATGTGCATCTCCAGCACATCCAAAAGTATCAGGCTGGGGAACTTTGATTTAATTGATTTGATTTAATTCACTCTAGATAAACTTGTAGCATCTATCAATATCAGAATATTTATTAATACAATTATTGTGTTTGATATCTTTTTCTCTCAGTTTTTATAACATAATATATTATGTTTTATTATACTTATTGTTAAACTTGAAAAGAAAATACAGGCCTGCATGCTGAAAATGTCCTGCTTAAGTGGATTGATTATAGTTTACTTCAGGTACCCCTATTTTCTGATATATGGGGTTGGCAATTTGAACTATCCTGTATGTTCCTGTAACTATTTCACACCCTCTCCAGCACCAGGCTGATCTTATTTTGAAATTTTATTGTAATTTTTCTTTCATTCATAGGGAAAAAGTAAACAGTGATTATGATGGGTGATGCTGCAAAATCTTGCTATGCTAGACGAAATAAGGACTGGGGACTTATAAATGAGGAGGATTTCCAGAAATGTTCTTTACGTCATGATTATCAATTAATGGATGATTGTGGAAATGGACACAATAGCAAAATGGATACCAGATTTGAAAAAAGGAAGGGAACATCAAGTGACTATGGAACAAGTCCTAGAAAGGGAGCACATGCTACTTTGAGTAGTCCAAATTCTTCAAAAAACATTGTTTACAATCAAGGGGCAAGAATAAATGATACTTCAAAAAACCAAATTAAGAAGTGGATGTCTGATAACCAAACTAATTCCAGCAATTTGAAAGAATATAGATCTACAGCCCGGATCTCTGTCCTTGTCAGGCCACGGAAAGAGTTTCCTCATGAATATGAAAATTTAGGAGGTAGAAGCGGAAGAAGGCAGCTCCTTAGAGACCTAACAAGTGAAGATTCATCTGATAGAAAAGGAAATTCTGGTAATACATCTTTTGATGATCATCTTCTGTAAACTTTTTCATATTTTTCTGCTATCATTAAAACTATTGAAAATTGGCTATATTATTTAGAATTGTTCTTAAGTATCATCTAATCCTCAAAAATATTAAAGTAGATTTGCTACAAAAATCGAATTTTAACTTTTTGCTCTGGCAAATCTGGAAATTTCTTTGCAGAGTGTAACAGTATGTTCTGTAAAGTAAATGGTGAATACTGTAATCCTCCCATCATGCATTAGTTAAAACCATTGTAAGCATTACTTGAAATATTTTAGGAGTGATATAATTTCTACAGGTTCATGTTGTTGCCCAAAAGTTTAAGAACCAGTGTCAAAACCATAGCATGTTTGAGGAATAAGCTATTATCAGTCCTATGAAAATGTGTGAAAGTTAGATAGTACGGTATTGCTTTTGTGCAGAGTTCACTCTTTTCAGTAGATATTACTTTGGCCGAATTCTGCTTTGTGTGCCTTGTGTAAATAGACATCTGAGAGTTTTTTATAGTGCATGGCCAGTTCCAAAGACTACAATGAGTTTTTTAAGAATTGAAAAGTTTTTTTTCTTTTTTAAGTAAAAACTTACTTTTTCAGGATTACTGTGTTTTCTTTTTCATGCTGTATGTAGTATTATTCAGCTTACCCTGATGTTAAGACATGAGTTTAAAGATACATGTTATTTTCAAAGTGAGATGCTAAAAATTTAGAGTTGCACACATACTAGAGACATGTGAATAAACATTTACAGGACTGTACTGCACTTTTAGTTACTTTTGGGATATCTTTTTCGTATTGTACTTTCTGTGGTTGGGTCCACCAACAGGGTTTTAAAAACATGACTGTATATTCCTATTGAAGCTTCAATATTTCTTTGCTCAAGGTTTTCAGCAAAGTTTTGCCATATTATCAACATGCACTGTGTTTATAACAGCTAATTAATGCAGCATACTTAAGGTAATTCTTTTTCTGATAACTGTAAAAAAAGAAGTGAAGAAACACAGGAAACCAAGGAGATCAAGAAGAATAAAAAAAGAAGAGAATGATCAGGATGATGAAATGGATGGACCTGTTATAGATGAGTCTTTACTGACACCGAAAGAATTACTGGGGCTGCAACAGGCTGAAGAACGACTTAAGAGAGACTACATTTATAGATTGAGGAAGGTAATTAGTATTTTTGCTGCGTACATGCTTTTTTAAACATGTGAACCAGGATTGGGTAACAAGCACTAGGAATAGGAAAAGGCCAAAAAACAACAAATTTGGGGAAGCATGAGAGAATTGGCCTATTTGAGGATTATGGGTATTTATTTATTAAATTTATATGCCACTCATCTCACTGTCAAGTGACTCTGGGTAGCTGACAACATTGTAAAACAGCAATAAAACACTTCAAACACTAAAACATTAAAGACGAACATTAAAAATTAAATATTAACATTTTAAGTTAAAATATTATGATAATAAATAGCAATGGTTTTGATAAGAAATTGTAAATTGTATGTTACAAGTTTTGATTCAAATGTCCAGCAGATCTGTTCAATTAACATTTGAGCATAAGTTTTTTAAATGTGCAGCAAAGTATTTAAAAGTAGAAAAAAATAATGAGCAACGCACTATACTAGAATCATCCTCAACACAATATTACAGTTGTAGCCTATGAATACTATTTTGAATACCCAAAGTATAAATATTATATGCCAGGACGCATGCTCAAAATTAGCCTTTCCAGCTCAGTTCCTTCAAGATCTCTGGTTGGGTCCCCCTACAGAGTTTTTAAAAGGATGACTGTATATTTCTTTTGAAGCTTCAATATCTCTTTGCTCAAAATTCCCAGCTCATGAGAAATGGGAGTTGCTGACCAACATGAATGGGAGAAGCTCCATCAGACTGGAGAAGCCTTATGTAAACAATTCCCACCGAGCATAAAATCCCAGATGTAACCAATACACAGTGATAAAATGACACGCCAAAATTATTCTGAATTTTTGGGAGAACAAAAATGTAAGGATTCCAGTTTTGACAAAGTAGAGCAAACCATAGTTAACAAATCAGAGGAGCCAAATGTTTGAAGTTGTAATATTCTACAATCTACAAAAAAACTGTGTCAGTCTTTGCTAGTATTATGATGATCCTGGCTTTCTATGTTTAACTTTAACAGTATTTGCAGTTAAGACTCCCTAAATTAACAGGGAGTGGAGATGTATTTCAGGGTTGTGTCCAGATCACATGGGAAAGGTGAAGTCATTAAATCAACTAAGAACTGGAATTTGCCTAGCTTTAATTGGGAAGGACAGCCAGTTCCTGATATGTTTTATGGCTATAACCATATTATTTTTCTTGCCAAATATAAATTAAAAAGCATAATTTGTTTTTTTCCTTAGCGGCCTCGAAGCTACCCAGCAGCTAAATATACTTGTAGACTATGTGACGTATTGATAGAGTCAGTGGCATTTGCTCATAAACATATAAAGGAAAAAAGACACAAGAAAAACATAAAGGTGAGTTAATGACAGATAAAACAATAGCAGTATTCAGTTTCTTCATATTATAAAAAGGGAGAAAAGGATATAAATATGGCTTTATTTGTGTTTGAGTTTTTATGAACGAAAATATATTGATCCCTCCCCACAAACACACACCATCTCCAATCCTAATCAATTCCACTTTGGGTCCTGTTGCTTATTTAAAATATTATGTGACCTGATATGTCACACAAAGCCCCATGCAGCCATTAAGTTAACAAATTGTGTGCCATGTTAAACAGTCTAAAAAAGAAAACTCAGCATATCATGTCCCTGTGTGGCAATAATACCAATTTTCACAACTGAATATAAATAGTTTCTTCTTTACCTGTCCAACCAAAATATTTTGTCACGTTTCCTGGGAAGCATAATTAAACATGCAGGGTCTCTTTTATTCTTTAAATTGCATATTCTCATTTCAGCCTTTTTATCTTTATTCACAAGTTTAATATCAGAACCATTTTTTATTAGTGATACATCTATGATTTTATTTTGTATTAATTGCAATATTCCATCTTTCCACTTAAACATACTAGAAGGGACATTATTTTAAGACAGTAAAATATCACAATTTAAAAGTTATCAGAGTAGCAGTTAAAAACAGCATCTTGTTTTCACCAGAGACCAAGGCAACAATCCATTCAGAAAGCTTAGGACCTAACAGAAAAGGCAATGTAGAAAGGATGGTCATTTAAACAAGAAGGATACTTTCAGATTGCAGCTAATCTGAAGGATTGATGGGGGCAAGCAGGAATACATTAGGAATTTATTTGCATTTGATAGGAAACAAATGTTTCTCAAATTCTCTACCTGTGGAAGCATGCCCTTTCCCCTTTTTTGGTACCAGTAGTTCTTGACTTACAACCATTCATTTAGCAACTATTCAAAATCACAACAGCACTGAAAAAAGTGACTTATGACTAGACCTCACACTTATGACCATCACAGCATCTCCATAGTCACATGATCAAAATTCAGTCACTTGGCAACCAGCAGTACTAACAATGGTTACAGTGCCCTGGGGTCATGTGATTGCCATTTCCGACATTCTCTGCCAGCTTCTGACAAAGTTAGTGGGGAAAGCTAGGTTCACTTAACAATTCCATGACTCACTTAACTGCAGTGATGCATTTAACAACCATGACAAAAAGCTTGTAAAATCGGGCACAAGTCACTTAACCGCCTTGCTCAGCAATAGAGATACTGGTCCCAATTGTGGTCAAAAGTTGAGGACTGCCTGTATTTCATCATCTCCTGAAAATTATTATTTTGTTATAATTGCTTGATTTGCTATCTTACCACCTATTGTTTTTTGCTTGCTATATCTTTATAGAATTTTATATTTTAAGCTTCTTGAGATAGACACCTATGCTTTTTACTGTTATTCTTCCAGTGTCATTCACATGGGCACATTGGGTTGGATCTAAATTTAGTCAGACTTAGAATTAAATCACTGAACACAACAAGCTTAGAAGTAATTCTGAGTTGAAATGTATTGATTTCACTACATTTACTGTTAAATAAACAGAGTTGAAAGTTAGTTCTGAGTTGAGATCTCTTGATTTAACTAGAACTATACTTATGACTAAATTTACATCCAGGCTTTTGCATGTACTAGTAATATTTTATGTATGCATTCTCTTGCTTCCAAAAGGAATGTTTTTTGTGATTGAACTGAGGTTTCTATATTCTGATATAGTCTATATTTAAAATTAACTATTGAAGAGACAGATTTTAATGCTCTTTGACACATTTGAATTTATTGTTTTTACTACCCAAGTATGAAGGAAAATTAGGTGGCTTTATTGTTGAAGAGATTTCTATGCTAGCATTGGTATTCTTTAAATTATTAAAATATCTATTCAACATATTTAGATTAATTTTGTCTTCAAAGGAAAAGCAAGAACAACAACTTCTGAATGCACTTCCTCCGCCAACTCTTTTGCAAATTGAAGCTATTGATGTAGCCATTAAAAAAGTAGTAGAAGAATTTGGATTAAATAATGAAGATGTGGAGCAAAGGCTTGGAATCAAAACTGCTATGGAGAACATATTTCATCAAAAATTGTCAGGTAATTATTATTGCACATAGATATTTATTTTAATAACTTAAATATGTTATGGTCTGTGAATGGTTTCCCTGTTTTTAGCCACATAATGCAAAATACGAGCTTAAAACTGTAAAGTTTAAATTTTGGTGAAAGAGGCAACAAAATGATTTGATATAAGCAAAACTTAAGAAGGTCTAAATCTTATAATCTTAATTACTGATGAGCTAACTTCAGAGGGGTTTCAAAAGTTGAACCTTTTATCCTTGTTAAAGTTCTGGATTAGACTCTTTTGGAGAACAGTGGGTTTCTCATGGTTTTTCGGTTTAAATTAACATTCCCATTTTCTTTCATTTCAGATTGTTCTCTAAGGTTGTATGGTTCTTCCTGGAGTAGATTTGGCTTTAAAAATTCTGATATAAATCTGGATATCCAGTTTCCAGCCAATGTAAGTATGTTACTCTTACTAGCAAATACTGAATAAACTGGGTTGTAGCAGGCTGGCTCTTAAATTTATATTTGTGCCATACTGATATTATAAACAGCATGCATTAAAAAAGCAACTTTGGGAAACAGCTGGTTACTGAGAAATAACATGTTCTTACTTGTTTAGCAGTATTATTTATCAATATTTTTGAACTTATATATACTTACGGATTGTACGTAATAATGTTCTTTTATTAATATCAAATATACCACTTTTCAACTACTTGTTTATTCTTCTCAAATGAGTTCTTCACATGATCTAGAGTCTAGTCTAGATGGGTGAAGAACTTTTTGGAGCACATTTGATCTGGAAGAAAAAGGATAAAGAAGCTTCTGCTGTATGAGTGGGAGACTGTTCACATTAACTTAAATCCAGCCCTATTGGTATAAGCTAAAATTGAAAATACATTTCTCCTTTTTTATTGTATTAATATTGTACACTTTTTGAGGATGATCAAGAAGTTTTTCAGCTCTCATGCAAGTGCAGTACCTGTTTTCTCATTAAAACATACATATCTTTTAAAAATCTGTATGAGCCTAAAAATCCAACTCTTAAAAGTTGGAACATTTGGGGCTTCATGTGGGTCCTTGACAGAAAACAGGTTGTTTTAATGAATAACAATGAACAATTATGTTAGAGCAGCTCTAACATTTATTAAAAGAAAGTAATTTTGTACTGTTACTACTATTTCCATTAGATGGATATTTTAAATGAAGAGATTCAAACTCAGTTATTCCTGTTGGACTAATGTTTTGAAAAAATTCTGAAAAATACTTTGAAAATGTTACATTTATGTAACTTTTCTTCTGCTCTTCTTTATAGATGTCCCAACCTGATGTTCTCTTAATTGTACAGGAAAGTCTGAAGAGCAGTGGTAAGGGATTCAATCTATAATTAGCTCTTTTCCCTCTGACATTTAAAAAAATAGCATTCTTTGCATTTATAAAAAAATTAGTTGCAGAGAGGTAGTGGATCCAAGAATTGGACTGGATCAGAATTTCTCTCCATGAATGAAAAACTTCTTCTGTTGGCCAAATAAATGAAGGAAGATGATCCTTGCTTGGAGGAAAGGAGCAGAATGGTAATTTTTGCTCCTTTTTCCTTTTCCTGTAGCTGTGACACATTGTTTTGAAGGGTTCCCAAACTTTCAGAAGAAAATATTTCAGGATGAGTAAGTGCATCAGAGAATAAGGGAGTTGGTTTCTTTTCTCTTTCTTCCAATCCTTTTTCACCATAGGGATCGCCTAGTGCATTGAGTTCATAAAACATGCTAGAGTCAGCTCCGTTTTTTAGTGATAGATGTAATTATCCATTTCTACCAATAGTAATTAAAAACAAGGGAAATTAGTTCTCCAGTGGAAGGCACACTAGACTGAAATATTGGATTTGAATGGAGAACACTTAAGGTCAGGCATGTGGTACCTCACAAGACGAGTAACTCAAAAGACGTGAAACTCGCAGGACGAGCAAAAAAATTTAATCAAATTTATTCCACTAGATGAGCTGCGACTCACGAGGTGAGAAAACTTCGTGCCATACCTTATGCGTCATCAGTAAGTGCGCTCTGTATTTCCCGTTTAGGCAGTAACCCCGTGCGAGAGTTCTGCCAATGCGGCAAGCGCGCACACACGTTCTGCCAACTCTACTGCATCTTTACTCCATTGTTGCACAGGCAGTAACCCCACATGAGAGTTCTAATGCGGTGAGCACAAGCGCGCATTCTGCTGACGCTGCTGCATGCAGTTTACTCCATTACGATGCGTGTGACTGACCTTGCCAGAATCCTGATCGCAATGAACCCCCCTCTCATTAAACAGCTTAAATTAAATGAAAGGCATTCAAGAGATGGAAGTCCCGAGACTTCAAGAGATGGAAGCCCCGAGACTTCAGACTCTGGATTCAATCTCCAGGCAGTCCCCTCCCCCTCCCATCCTCTCCTCTCTCTTTCATGCTTATTATATCCATGTATGTCTATTAATAAACTACAAGAAAAGAAATGTACATTTTCTGTTTCGCTTTTCCTTAATAAGAGATGTATTATTTCTTTTGGTATCATGATTATGATTAATGTGGCTTTCTTTTTTCCCTTAGAATCTTTTATTGATGTTGATGCAGATTTCCATGCTAAAGTGCCTGTGGTGGTATGCAAAGAAAAACAAAGGTCTCAGTTAGCAAATTTGTGTTCCTATAGTATATAATAATATAAATTATATATGGCAGCTCCTAAATTACCATTTTTATTAAATTCAGAGTTTGACTTAAGAGAAACAATAGAAGTTTGCAGACCATAAAAAGCCATTGAATCCAATTAAAAACTTCTTTAGTCTAGCATTCTTGTCCTACAGTGGTCATCTGGATGTTTCTAGGAAGCTGCAAGTAGGTACAATACTTTGCTGCTTGTGTCCTCAACAAGTGACATTGCTAGTACAATGTAGCAGCCATGATTTTTTTTTCATGTTTTAGACTCATTATTTCTAAATATAAATACTCTTAACATCCATTATTGTCTAATTCCCTTTAAAGCCATCTTACATTTTGTGCTAGCAGATTCTCATGGAATGAAACATTTCCTTTTTTTTATTATAAACCTCTCACTATTCAACATGTTCCACTCTCAGCTTAAACTCAGTTGCTTGTGACTGCAGCCATACATTTTTCTTAGTAAAATGTTGTACACGCGTTTTGTTACTACACTGTTTGTCTAGTAGTGTCCTCATTTCCCCACCCCATTATATGGGCTTTCTTCCAATTAGCAGGTTTTCATTAAGTAGGATTTCTATTCAAAAATTTTAGGGTTGAGGAAGACCCTAAGCCACATCGAACTGAATAGAAATTACTTCTGAATAGATGTCTGTAGGTTTATACTATTAAAATAAGCAAAAATAGATTGATAGTTTTAGTATTCAGTTTGATTAAGTCATTTTTAGCTCATAGTAACTACATACATATTATCCCTTGCCTGTTTTTTCAGGTTTTCTAACATTGGAAATCCAATCTGGAAAAGTAAAATACTTGCCTAAAATGTCATTTGGTATACTGTAATTATAACAACTAAGTTGTCCTGGCCTTATTCTTTTTAGTTGCAATTTACATGTTTTTTTAAAAATGATATGAAATGTAAGCTTTAGAAATCTTATTTTGAAATACTTTCTTAGAAGTAAAATTACTTGTAAAGAGTAATCATATTAACATTGCTTCAGATCAATAGTATACAGTGCTAATGGAAAAATAGATATGCTATTTAGTTAAAACAGGCCATAACCATTTCTCAATTCTTTGATCTTTAATTGAATGCCATTCCACTAGCCTGTTCTGACACAAACCCTAATTTATAATTTAAAGTAAGTTTATGTACTGTAATCAAACAACAAAAGTTATTATCAATAATTCCAAAAACTATAATTGTAATTGCTCATATAAACAAATGAATGTTTCGATATAGTTCCAATGGATGTTAATCTAGCTTTCTCATTTATCTTGAAATAAAAAAGTGATAATTTTCAGATAAGGTCTTGCCTAGACACTATCCAAATGCAGAATGATCATTGAAATAATTTTTAAAACTAATTAAAAGTTAAACTATCTAATTAAACTATCTCTTTGATTTTAAGTACTTTTTAAATTTTTTTATTAGCTGACTCGAGTTTGCTGCAAGCAGGAATGAAATCTATGGAAGTAATGCTACTAATAACAATAGGGATAGCAACAGATAAAGTTCTTTTTAACGTACTGGGCAAAATCACTACCGTTTGCCATTGAACAGAGTTTTGCTCATGATACTGCATCACTCTTGATTTCTACAAGGAGTTATTACAGAAAAGGGATGAGAAAAACGTAGAATTTTTTTTTCCACACAGCTACTCCTTTCCAGTTGTCTAGTTCTGTCCTCATTTTGCGTATTTCAGGGTGAGAAAAATATTTACATTTCTCTGTTTATCTGTCTTTTAGTGGCCTTGTTTGCAGAGTGAGTGCAGGAAACTATAATGCTTGTCTGACAACAAATCACTTGGCTACGCTTGGAAGATTAGAGCCTCATCTTGTGTCCCTAGTCATTGCTTTCAGATACTGGGCCAAGGTAGGTTTGAGTTCGTAGCAAAGCATGTTTATTAAGATGTATATACAGTGGTGCCTCACAAGATGAGTAACTCGCAGGACGAGCAAAAAATATTCCGCTAGACGAGCCGCGACTCATGAGACGAGGAAACTTCGTGCCAAACCTTGCGCGTCATCAGTAAGCGCGCTCTGTATTTCCCGTTCAGGCAACTCCGCGCGAGAGTTCTGCCGACTCTTACCTCGTGCTTTACTCCATTG
>JANHZU010001180.1:133006-158745 GCA_032468055.1 Acrochordus granulatus
TTGGGGGCGTGGAACGGATTATCCGACTTTCCATTGTTTCCTATGGGAAACCTCGTTCCGCTGTACGAGAATTTCGCACTAAGAGCGTTCTTCCGGAACGGATTAATCTTGTCTTGTAAGGCACCACTGTATATGGCTCAGAAGATGCTGGTTCTCTTTGAATCAACCTAACATGTGAACAAACATTCTCAGTGATGTGAATTCAACAAAGCCAGACACAGATTTTCTGATTATCAGTGCACTTGGTTACAAGAAAAAAAAACTGACAAACATCAGAAGCACTTATGTACCTAATATGTTATTATTGGCAGAGCATAGCTGGATTTTTACTCCTTTATAGGAGCGGGCTACGAGAAGATTAACATGAAAATGACAATGGCCGCAGGATAGAGGCATCCTTCTACCAATCAAAGCTTGTCTGATACCTTGATTCAATCAATGCTGGGGCTTGTTTTGCAGCCAAATATGGACTACTCAAAAGTTATCTTGCCACACACGTGTGTGCATGCATAGTTTGCAGTAACAAAAGACCACTGACAGTGGTAGTGCAGAAGCCTCCCATCATCACAGATCCCTCCTCTGCACTGTCGAAACTTTGCTGAAAAGCAATGAAGTTCTACCATGGATGATCTAGACTTCAGGCTCAGATCTTCCGAGAATCCCAGAAAAGGTATACCAGGTTACCCAAACTATGACAGTGGAAGTGCAAACTTGGTTCGATGTGAGAACCATTATGTCCGTGACTACCTGACAGTTAACTTTTTGGTAACTTTTTGGATCTTTTTCTACGTAATTGCATCAACTGTCCCATCCAGTTAAACCTTGTCAAATACTGTGTATTTCCATTGATCAAGAAATTTTAACTGGTGGGATGGAGAAAGGCTTTCTCAGCTGCCACCCCACCCTCTAAATCATCTTACCCCAGATGAGGCAACCCAACTCTTCTAAAGTTTTCCAGAAGAGAGTTAAGACCAGGCTTTGCCAATTAGCATGGGGGTCTAAGGGTATCATGCAGCCCTGAGGTAGCTGGTGGTTAGAGGGCATTTCTGCTTTGTTTAGCATTTAATTTTGATTTTATTTTACTTCTAAGGTTTAACTTGTTCTTGTTTTTAATCTGTGCTTGTATTTACAGTATGTAGTTTTATGATGCTGCTGCAAACTGCCCAGTCATTTAGATGAGACAGGCAGTGTACAAATTTAGTAGTTGTGTTTCTGCCAGTGTTACCACAGCAACTGCTTGGGCCAATGTTGCCAAAGACTTCTATGGTAGAGATCCTTCAGGATCCAGACAAGTCGTGATCAAGTTACAGAAAACAATATAATTATCACAAGTTAGAAAACATAGACTAACCATAATTCTAGGTGTATCTATCACTTTTCTTCATGCTATATCTGCAACAGACAAATATAATCAGAGGAACCCAAGGAAACAGCAATGGTACAAAACTGTAGTAACGTGAATGGTTGTTGTGCATATATAGTCAGGTTTATATATACAGTGAAACCCTGGATTGCCAGGTTTATGCAAGGTGATCTAACCACCTCTATTTCTTTTTTGCATAAATTTAGGCTTAAACTAGCACTTTACAAATGGTTGCCCATTATCCAAACAAGTGTGGGATGGAACTGTTGGCCTACAAACATTAAACTTGTACCACCCCCCTTTAGATTAGCCCCAACTTAATGATTAAAACTTGGTTTTGCCAGGAGTTGAGCTTGTGAGGTATTCTTGATTACAATATTCTGCTTTTCTATTCTCATTTTTAATGTATTACTGTGTTGTACATTGACTGTTTCACTGCCCAGAAATACTTTGGCAAGGTCTGTCGCATGAAGGTGTTGTCCAAATGGTAGATACTGAATGTTTACCCTCCAAATGATTACTACATAATGTAGGAAACTATTAAGGGAGTTTGTCTCCAGTATTTGTACGATAAAGTACCAATACTTTCAACCAGAAACCTAAATTATATTTAACATGCGTTTGTCAGGAAACGTAGGAAAGTTGATTCGAAAGGAATATACTACCCCCATACTACAAAGTTAGGAAAATTAGGGCCGCAGAGATTAATCCAAGATAGGAACAAAAATGGAAGCAAATTCTTAATGAAAGCTAAAGATTAGGAACCAGGGATATACCTCCATTGTGAGGAAAATAGGAATATTAGGTACTTGCACTACCTGGAGTAAAGGTGGGGTAAAAATCGAGTGAATCTGATTTTGCGAGCCCTAGCTCACAAAAGTTTATGCCTTTTATTACAATTCTGAAAAGCCACTATTGAAACCAATTTGTTCTTCTTGAAGTCTGCTACCACCACAAAATTGTTTGAAAAATAGAACTATTCCCTCCTCTACCACCAAGGCAGTCAAATAATGAACTCAAGTCCAGCCCCCTCTTGGCAGGTGTAAAACATTTTTCCATTTATCAGAACTCAAGAGTCAGAAGAATGAACAAGATGTAAGCAAGAACCAGACCTGGGGATTCAAGTTCTCAAATATAGGGAACTCCTTTTGGAAATGACAAAGATCTTCAAAAAACAGCAAAGGCAGTCATTTCTTTGAAACCGCTTTATTCAAATAAATAAAATAAATAATATTAATATTCAAATAAACTATATTTGTACTTATATTCTGTCCTCTGGAGAAAAACCCAGTTTTTTTAAAAAAGCCCAACAATGCAGCCAATTTCCCATCCTTAAAACCTTTTACAAAACCTTGTGCTTTTGTAAAAATCAGAAATCTAGCTGTACTTTGCTGAAAACAGCTTTGCTGTCTCCTTGCAAAGCATCTGAACCTGCCTGTTGTTCAGCTTGTAAAAAAAGCTTATTAACTATTAGCCTGAAAAGGTAACTACTAGGCGGGAGTAACTATGACTCTTTGGTCTAGTTACACGGTCTGGGCGCCTCCCCGTGGCGACCACTGGATAGGGGTGAGAGTGCTCACGCCTGAACTAAGATCCAGACCACCCTCCGCATCAGCTAATTGCTGTGCAGAGATTCATTGTTGATTATGTCTAAATCTGAACAAACCTAAACTTGCCTGTTGTTCAGCTTGTAAAAAGGCTTATTAACTATTAGCCTGAAAAGGTACTACTGTACCAGACTCCTTTCTGCTACGTCTGCCATCACCCCAAACTTGTTTAAGTGCTGTCTTCTCTACCCTAGAGGATGTGATTTCCCTCAATTACATTTATAGGTCCAGTCTAAACATGGAGATTCAAATAGACCAGATTACTAAATTTCTAAAACTTTTTAATGCTTTAAACTGTGCTTTAGATACATACTACACCTTTCTCTTCCCCATCGATTGTGTTGTACTATTTAAAAGTCTTTAAAAAAAACTGAAAATTTTGTGCTCAAATAAACCCATATTCTACACAAAACCACCCAGATAACACACCCAAGTCGGTTTTGAGCTAGATTTTTACCTACTTAACATATAGGATATAATGTAACGTATAGGAAAGCCTAGATTTCATTAAGTTCTTAAAATAAAACGCCCAGAAACCCAGACAAACATTCAAAAACCCACCACTGGCCACCCTGGTTAGAAAAGCTTCTATTCTTTTTTTCGCGTTTGAGTAAAAATTGCCAGTAACCTAGAGCGAGTCTACCAAACCTTATAGAAAAATGTTTCGAAAACTGCTACCAAGGTTCCCCCCCCGAAGAAACCCAACCCAGGATGAACCGAAAACAACTGAGGGAAGCGACTTTCTTCTTTCTAACGGCAGAAGGCCTCGCAAGGCCTCGCAACGCCTCACTCCCCTCAACTGAGGGAAGCCCGCGCTGAAGCGAGAAAAAATACCCAAGGGCAATACCAACTCCAAAATGAAAGAGGGCATCAAAAGAGAAAACTTTCGTAAATACCTTGAAAGAACATTTCCAACCCAATCTCCCGAATGAAACCATGGAAACTCTGTTATAGATTACAACTCTTTCCGAGCTTGTAGCGTGTTTTATTTCATTAGCTGAAGTTTGGCTTTCAAGCTGTTCTCCCCCACGCTCTAATTTCTATTTGGAACAATCCAGCCCGGACAACGTTTGCAAAAATTGCAATTGCGAAGAGGAAGCTGCGAATTCTAACGGGGGTTTCTCACTGTCTAGTGGGTTAGATAAAAAAAAAAGGAAGAGCGCAGGGGGTTTGCCCGGGTTTTCTGGAAAAGTGTCCCTCAGCGCAAAGCGATGGCCGGCCTGGCCTGTTCAAGCTGCCTTGCAAAAGTCCATTCCTCGTTCCGTGTGCAACTTTGAAGAAGCGAATCCGCAAATTTGCAACGTAAAACTGCAGTGCAAATTCAAAAGAGGTTGGCGTTGGGAGAGAACAATTCCCTGCTGGCGTAATTGCCTTAATACTTATTAACCGTTAATTTATTAATTACTAGTCATTAATTCCTACATTAACGCAAACAGTACAGTTGCACTGAGCGCAGTCCCTTCAAATAAATCTTACAGCGTAACAATAAACTGGCTTTCTTCAAATAATAGCAATTGGGCTATAAAGTATGTTGTGGGAACATACTTTGCACATTTGTTTGGCCAAAGGCTGCTGCGTCAACAGATCCCTTGCATGTTCTTAACTAAGCTAAAAAAAAATTCTGTATTTTAAGTACTTTATAAAAAGACAGACGTTTTATTTTTTTAACTGTATCCTGCGCCCATCTCTGATTTAGGTGTGGGTGAATCCAGGAATCTATGCTTTGTTTTAGAAGATTTTTCTTCTAACTTCAGGTTTGGCCTAAAACGATGCCTGGTCTTCTGCTGCCTACTCTTAAGTTATTCGGTTTCGATGCCAATCTACTCCAAGTGGCTCACAGTTGAAAGATAAAAAATGCAGTAGCATGTGGATGAAAGGATTGAAATTCGTATTATGTTATCTTAAAATTGTTTTTATAAAGCAATGCATTGTTGGTACCTGTCACTGGAAAAATTGTCTAAAATGTATAAAGGTATTTGGAATTCATGATGGAAATTTGAAAAAAAGGAACTTTTTGACATTCTTGGTGACATGCAAAAAAAGCTAAAACTGGATTCAAATATATACATAATAAAATTCATGAAATCAGAAGATTTTGAAGATTAATACTGAACTGAAACCAGAAGTTCTTTTGAAACTGATTGACAAAACTTGGAAAAAGTTTGTATGTGTAACAGTGGAAATATTTCAGGTTAATTTTGAAAAACATTGCCTTTATTCAAAAGATAGGTGTTGTAGACAGATGGAGGCAACAGAGGTTCTCTGGATGACTTAGGGCCCCTCGTCCACTCTCAGCCTAGCTTACCCATAGGGTTGTGGTGGGAAAAAATAGACGTACTATACATACCGCCTTGAGTTTCTGAATAAGAGGAGGAATGAGTACCTAATAATAATACCAATATTGTAAGGTTGGCAGGGACCCTTGAGGTTGAGGTCATCCAACCCAACTTGCTATTCAGTGACAAAATATCATGTGAAATGAATTGAGAAAGCCTTTTGGATAAAAGGTGAAACGTCTTCTACTTGAAAAATCCAATCCAGATGCCTGCTTTTTAAACTTTTGTTGCGATGCAATTTCCCTGGACGAGTGAGAGTCTTAACAGACATTCAGTGACAAAATATCATGTGAAATGATAGCAACAGCCAGGAAGCCCCTTTTTGATGAATCTTTATAGTAACTAGGAGGTTTCCTGATTGTTTCTCGTAATTAGGATACTCTTGTAGGAGCGATGAGGACTGGCTCAAAATGGTTGTTGTTCACTCGCTAAGTTGTGTCCAGCTCTTTGCGACCCATGGACCATAGCACACCAGACCTCCCTGTCCTTCGCTGCCGCCCGGAGTAAACTTGAATCCATGCCACTGCGTCAAGGACACCATCCAACCATCTCATCCTCTGCCGTCCCCTCCTCCTTTTCCCTTCAATTTTTCCCAGCATCACAGTCTTTTCCAATGGGTCCCCTCTTCGCATTATGGGACCAAAGTATTCGAGCTTCAGTATCTGTCCTTCCAATGAATAATCGGTTGATTTCAAACTGGCTAGGAACAACGAAGCAGGCTCAGTGGCTCAAGCAGTGAAAACCTGCAGCGTGTCGTCTGGAAGATCGGCAGCCCGAGTTCGAGACCCGGCACGGTCAGGAAACAGAGTGAGCTCCTATTGTTTGCCTCAGCTCCTGCTGACCTAGCAGTTCGAAAGCATGTAAAAATGCAAGTAGATAAATAGGTACTGCCTAAATTAGTGGGAAGGTAACAGCATTTCATGCGCCTTGGCGTCTAGTCATGGTGGCCACATGATCAAGAAACGTCCTCAGACAAATGCTGGCTCTTCATCTTGGACACGAAGATGAGTATTGCACCCTAGAGTCTGTCATGGCAGGGAAACCTTTACCTGTAGGAGCAACTGCAGGTTACTCTTACACCCTAAAACTCATTATAAGTTAAAACCGTATCTCCTGAGTATTTAGATGAGCATTAACAAGATCATGCTAAGCATGTGTGGTCAGCATACTACATATAAGCTAGCATGCAGGTACAACAGTGAATCAATTGATTAGAACCAATGGATAAAATCACCTAAAACTCAACATGCTTGAACCTAATATGAAGTAATTCCCTACCCTTTTAGCTTGCTCCTCTCCTTTTAGCTGAGCTATCAGTGAGCTGCCCTCTTTTACATATGTGCATATATAGAGTTTTGCATCCACCTTTCTGACTCAGAGTGTCACTGGGCAAAAGTACGCTGGGTTCAAGGAGCTACCAGCTGTTCTGACCAACAGAAGCACCCCAAATCAGCAATCATGGGAGGGCGAGTCAAGCAAGTTAAATTGTCAGTTGTGTGTGATCAAAGTCCTGCCCCTTTGTACATGTGGGGTGATTGATGTCCTCTAGATCTATGTGTTAACTTTGCTCTGTGGATGCTGCCATGTGAAAACAGAAATAATACAAAAGAGGAGACTAAAGCGGCTTGCATGTACATCCATCACAGCAATTCCTTTTGAAAAGACAAGTCTTGTGTATATTCAAAGTGGTTCAGTAAGTCTAATATAGACTCAGATCATATAAATCAGAGGAAAACATGCTAGATGACTCAGTGTGTTCTTTGTGAATAATCATTGCTGGTTTTGTTATAACACCATTTTGTTAGCCTACAGAACTAGGTTTTACGCACTGAAGCCTCATTTACTGATTTATTAATTTATTAGATTTTTATCCCACCTTTATCACTTTATAAATAACTCTATAAGCAATGAACATACAATAATAGAAAGCCAGATTGGGGGGAAAAGAACTGTAAACAGCAGGATGAAATGGAAACAAAATGCAAAAGATAAAGATAAGGACGTCACTATTTGCACATTTCGATGCAGGTGGCCAGTTTTCCCTGGCAGAGAATTTGGAAATCTTTGTCATTGACACAAAACATAAATTGATTAATTGAGTGCAATCTGCAATTTCAGCTTCGTTGCCTGTTGATTTTAGAAAGAACTAATAGAATTGCCTGGTTGGTTGGTTAGTTTGCAAAGGCAAACCGCCGCCGCCTCCTCAGCCCCATATTTGAAAATGCAGCTTCCTAGATGCGTAGGACTCATGTCTGTCTAAAATTTAATCTCCTTGCAAGGTGGTTGGGTAAAGAAGGTGCAGGGTTGGAAAGATACGATCAAAACTGCCTTCTGCTCTGAGCCTCCAGAAGAGAGAGATATAATGCCTCAGAATATCAGATAAAGCTTCCTTCCAGATTGGAAGTTCAACTCAAGAAGACATGAGTGGACTTCAGTAGACCTTGAATACGAGCTCCTTCTGAGATACAGCATTTTCCAATACGCCGAGGAGACTAGAAAAGGTAAGTTGTGTTGCATTGCAATTTTCATAATGCTAATATATAAGGGAAGTCAAAAATATTCTAGTGATTTGATTTTCCAACTGCATGAGCAAACCATGTCTTCCTGCCCATGAATGAGAGCAAGAGTCTGAAGCAAAGAGTTTAAGGAGAGTTTTTGCAGGTGACTTTGGGTAATGTCAGAATTGGTAGGATGAGAGAAGTGGCCGTGTATCTCGTGGGATGGCAAAGCATCCATGCTTCTTTTAAGACGCAGCTTCGGATGAACTTCAAGGTGATGGACCAAAATTTCTTCATCTGGATCCAAGGGATCAATTAATTACACCAGGCCTACGTCTTGCAAGTTGGAATTCATCCTGTGTGATCATTTCACCATACCAAGATGGCTCTGCCAGAGTACAATAAACAACATTTATTTCTTAAACTTATTCACTACCTATCTCACTATGAATGACTCTGGGTGGCTTACAATAAAATCATATTACACATATATGTTATATTAATAAATAAGATAAAAATAATCAAAAGGTAGGAGGGATCCACAAGATGGCAGGGGACTAACATAAAGGTGGAGTCACCTCCCAGATGACACACAATTACCTAGACCCCAGGCCAACTCAGCCATTTTTTTGGCCTTTACAAAAGGCCAAAACGATGGGGGCTGCTCTCACCTTGGGTGGTATGATGTCCCATAGAGTGGTCACCATGGCAGAAAAGGCTCTCTTCTGGATCCTGCCAGCTGAAGTTTCCCAGCTGATGGGATCCGTAGCATGCCTTTACTGCCAGCACAGATGGAGCGGGCTAAACTCATTGGGGAGAGATGGTTCCTCAAGCAACCTGGACCCATGCCATGAAGGTCATCACCAACACCTTGAATTTCACCCAGAAGCAAACTGGCAACCAGTGCAGCTCACATAACAGCTGTGTCACATGGGTCACCCTTGGGACCCAAGAACTATTTGTGCAGCTGCACTCTCACCAGCTGAAGCTTCCGGATGCTCTTCAAGGGTACTCCCATGTAGACAGCATTGAAATACTTCAAATGCAAGATGACTAAGGCATGAGTGACTGCATAGACTCGTGGTCTAGGTACGGGCACATTTGCACAACGTGAAGTTTTACAAAGGCTCTTCTGCCACAACTGCCACCTGCTCATCAAGCAGGAGTCATGAGTCTAAGAGAACCCCCAGGTTCCACACTGGGTGTATCTGGGGCAGTGCCATCCCATCCAGAACTAAAGATATTAAACCCCTGGAGCCCAAAGTCCCACAGCCCCTCAGTCTTACCAGGGTTGAGTCAAAATCTGTTGTCCCCCATTCAGGCCTTCACAGCCTTCGGACACTGCAAAAAGGCAGTCACAACAAACAACACTTGGGTCACCAAGGTTAGAAATGTAAAGTTGTGTTTCATCTTTATATGCAAATGAAAGTAATATACATTATTGTAGTGCAATGTGTAGCGTAGTATAATGTATAAGCTATTTTTGATGTACTCAGTCACTGATTTCCAAAGCAACTGAGAAACATGATCCACATGGGAATGAGAAACATTCTTATCCCTATGTGTATCCTAAACACTTACAATATGTTAAAGCACAGGTTAGCTATTTTGTAGTATGAAGCAAAAATATCAGACTAAATTGTGATATGAAGATTCTTCTAAATATTTGCTCTGGAAGGTTAGAAGCCTATTTGTACCTCATGTTAATAATATGTGGTGATAGAAAGATGATGGGAGAATTATATCCCCAGATTGACTAAAGTCACTGGAAATACATTGGATTTTAGCCATTATCCATGTATATTTAAGATTGAGTAATGGTTGCTCTTTATTACTAGAAGGTTGCTTTGCATTCCATAAATTTGCAAATTAGGTGGTGTTAGAACGTTGAGAGAAGAGACATTTTTAGATAAAACCTTGTTCCTTTTGATGTAGACTCCTACAGTTGTATGCAGTTTATGTAAGCGAGAAGGTCATCTAAAGAGAGACTGTCCAGAAGACTTCAAAAAAATTGAACTGGATCCTTTGCCACCATTAACATCCAAGTTTTCTAGTATTCTAGATCAAGTGTGCATCCAGTGTTATAGTAAGTTGGAAGAACTGTATTTTAATTACATATTTGTTTTACAAAAGAATATTAATAGTTTCCTGCAACTATATTCTACTTGGAATATAACGGTTTACTTACGAACAGAAAAGAAAGATGTTGGCCCATTTCTCTGCTGCCAATTATGTGACTCTCCATTTTTATATGAATTTTTGAGGTCAAAGTTTGCCCTGCTTTATAGATTGTACATGAATCTGTGTTGCTAGACATCTGCTCAAATAATGGTTATGCTGATTTACTTTTAACATTATTTGTAAATTATTTCAAAATATTAGAAGAAAGGTTTGCTTTGTGTCTCTCTTACTTGCTGCCACAATTCCATTTCTAAGCGAATGTAACTTGTGTTTTCAACAGAAGATTTTGCTCCAAATATTATAGAAGACCAGGCTCGGGAATATATAAGGCAAAATCTTGAAAGTTTCATTCAACAAGAATTTCCAGGTGCTTTTTGTAGTTAATTTTTTCTTTACTTTTAAATTTCAGAGATTTAAAGTGATTTTTACTATTTTCATCTCAATCCAATTTGTATAAAATGTATTATGTGATAAAAAAATATTGTATGCTTTTATGTCGAATAGAACTTTTTCTTATATTTTTCAATAGCCTAATATTAAAACATGTATTTCTAATTATGCAAAAATTTTGTGTAAATTAGTCATACATATATATCCTCCTTCATAGGCACCAAATTAAACTTGTTTGGGTCTTCAAAGAATGGATTTGGTTTCAAGCAAAGTGATCTTGACATTTGTATGACAATTGATGGCCTGGAAACTGCTGAGGTAGCTTGTCGATATAGACAATTTGATGATGATGTATGTTTTGTATATGGTTTTTGGTTGTTGTTTTTTTGTTTTCTAAGCTGCTAAAGTTTCCCATGTGTGTGCACAGATATGTTTTTTATCCATCATTATAGTTGATACACAGGATAGACACCATACTACATTGGAACCCTAGATTGTGAGTAACATGCTTTATGAGTGTTTTGCAAGATAAGCAAAAAATTTTAATATATCATTCATTAACCAAATTAAATTTTAAGATGAGCATCACACAATGAGCTCATGTAGGAAATCTCATTAAGTGAGATTTCTTCTCGTACAGGCAGCATTCGCGTGAGCATACTGTTTACGCTATTATGTGTATGCATGCTATTACATGTTTACGTGTACATATTGTGACCACGTGTGTGTTCACTTTGCTATACAATTATATTGGATTATGAGCACTTTTCCAGAACAAATTATGTTTACAATCCAAGGTTCCACTGTACTAGAAAAGTCCCAGCAGAGCATTCTATTCACTGATAACGTAATTATATACTGTAAAAAAATAAAGCCTGATCAATTAGATTTACTTTTTTCCCATTCATATAAATTCAGAAAAATTGTGGGCTTTCATTCGGGATAGGTATTCATGCATGACATAAGCTATAGCTACCTTAATATCAATATAAAAAATAATACACTTCTTGAGAAATGTTAGAAAAATACTGTCACAAATCATATGGATTGTTTGTTATTGTTTTGATGATTTGTGTTGTCCTTGGCAATTATTTAAGACATCTAGAAGATAAGCCTCATTGCAGCAATTTGCACACAGAAATAAATGTGTAAATTAAGCTGTGATTGAAAGAAAGAAAGCTGCTCATTGAGAAGAGAAAAATAATCTATATTCATCTGTTTATAGCACAAAGTGATCTGAAGCCCTATATTCTGTAATATACGGTACTGACACTTTCTTGATCTTTACATCTCTTGCAACAGAAGAAATAGAAATGCATGCTCACATTATTTTTTCCCCTTTTATTTAACAGATTATTGACAATTTAATATTTGCGACATTTGAGATGTTTCTTTGAGTTGCATATAACTGCAGTTTCAAAATCAGAAATGTATTAGAAACAATATGCAAGCCATACCTAGCATTACTAAGACACACTTCAAAATAATTTCACATTCTGTGTATGCTGCAAAGAGAGTAGATATATATTAAATGTATAAGTTTATTTTCTTGGGTATAAATTTAGTCAATATACTAAGATTATTTTTCTGTCATAGGGACTTGATTGCATAGGAATTATTGAAGAACTTGCTAGAGTGCTGAAGAAACATTCAGGTAAATGTCTGATTCTGCAAAATTAAAATTCTGTGTTGTCCTTTGCAAATGCATGATTCTTTATTCAGATTATTTCCTAAGATTTCAACCAAGTTTTGCCCATTTTATTATAGCTAATATTATTGATTATGTGCTGGTAGTATTAGAAAATATATGTTTGTTCATAGGTTTATTAGCTTCCCAGTAAAATTTGATTCACTAAAACCTCTTGTCTTACATATTTTTTCAGATCAATATTTTTTGTACACTTCTTTGTTAAATATCTGGAGCACAATCTGTTTACATATTATGCTGATACCATCTTTTCCCATAACTGAATGCATTGAATAAATTTCTGTTTGTTTATTATTAAATGTATGTGCTGCCCATCTTGCTATTGTAGGTGACTCTGGGTGGCTTACAATATAATATTACAATATTTCCGTTGTTATCAAATAGAGAAAAAAACTGGGATAACTCTGTTTCTGTTATTGTTTATTGATTTTTATAGTGAAGCATCTTGACAATTTTCCAAGGATTACTTACAATACAGTTAGAAAAACATTGATCTAAAATAAGGACTGTTGAATTAACTCAGGCTTACTTTTAATAAGTATGTGTATTTTTGTAGTTTAAACTTCATTTTTTATTTAGTATGCTAGATTGTAATTCTAGTAATGTCATTAAGTTCACCTGAAGTATTTTTGAATTTGCATAGGTTTAAGAAATATCTTGCCCATTACAACTGCTAAAGTGCCGATTGTCAAGTTTTTTCATGTCCGAAGTGGCCTTGAAGTAGACATCAGTCTATATAACACATTGGTAAGAACATTTACCAACTTGATATACATATTTTTTCAAATAGTCAATGGGAAGTTTTTATAAATTAGAATAGTTCAGGGCTCCAAGGAAGAATAATTTTTCAGTTTATGTTTCAGTGACTCATCATCATACTGACCAAAAACAAAATAACAAGCAATCGTACGTTCACTTAGAATTGGGAAAATCTCTTGAAGGGTGGATGAAACATCTCCTTATTACATCAAATAATAAAAGTCCAGTTGCTTTTTTAAGAATTTTTTTGCAGTTTTTTGCAATTTTGTTTTAAATCATGACCTGGATTAATGAGAATATTCACAGACAAACAATCATATGAACAGTTAACTAAAACTGAAAAGTCAGAAGTTATATATCTCATCCTTGTCTTTACAATATTAGCACTACCTCACTGATGAATGTCTCAGCCCATAAAAATTTCGGCTCACGACCAGTTAGTTCAGCAAAAACATTTCTCAGCCCACGAACACTTGCTCAGCCCATGAACATCAACACTCGCATGCTCAGGCAGCTGGGTGGCCAGCAAGTGGGCAGCCAGAAGGGTGCGAGTGGATGGGTACAGGCAACCAGTAGCTAGCGGGTGACCCCAAAGAGCTTTCTGGAATGGATTAAGTTTGTGAGCTGAGGTATTACTTTCAGAACAGTCTGTAAAAATGGCTTAATATAAAAATATGTCAGTCCCAAAGAACTATGATTTTCTGAAATGACTAATTTTAATGGTATATTTTTTTTAAAATAAGCTTTTCTTCTTTGAAAATGGAAAAGATAGACAAAATTCCAACATGTATAAGCTAAAACTTGATAAACTTCTGAACAGCTTTCCATGTCTGAATCTCTTATTTTACGTTTCCCAATCTTTTTCTAAAAGAAAGCAAGACTTAGTCTTTTTGTTTCTTACAGGCTCTGCATAACACAAGACTCTTGTCTTGTTATGCTACAGTTGATCCCAGAGTAAAGTATCTTTGTTACACAATGAAAGTATTTACGAAGGTAAGGCAGTGTCTAGATCTTATGGGGAAAAGTTCAACACCAATCAAGTTTTGAAACTAATTTTTTTCTCTCATTCCAGATGTGTGACATTGGTGATGCATCCAGAGGCAGCTTATCTTCCTATGCATATACTCTAATGGTGCTGTATTTTCTTCAGCAGAGAAATCCACCTGTCATTCCAGTTCTTCAAGAGGTACAGTACATAATTATTGTATCTACACTCCCATTCCTACTTAAAAGAATTCAGAGGCTTCCAGTTGAACACTAACCTACCCATTTAACGCTTCTTTTTTTAGATCTTTAAAGAGCCAAAGAAACCTGAAATTCTAGTTGATGGCTGGAATGTCTATTTCTTTGACAGAATAAATGAACTGGTGAGAATCTGATTGATTCAGGGGGGAAAGGTTGTATGTATTATTAAATTTTACATTCCTAAAATTTGCTGAATAAAAATGAGGACAGTTCACCTGTATTATTAAACCCAGTGATCTGTTTCTGTACTGCTAAAGGAAGTAGTTAATAGCTTATTTCAGCTTAGGAGATGTCATGTTCCGTGAACAATGAAACCAGCCACATTCCTTATGTTTTTATGGGGGAAGTATTTAACTCTCTAGAATAGTCAAAGAACAGAAGAATATGTTTCCTTTGGGCACAGATTAAAATGTGCTAATGTGCATAATAGTTAAATTACATTTCCCTTTTAAAATTTAACAACCTGAAAAAATGAGCAAAAACTTTTTTTCCCTTTCAGTCACAGGTTTGGTCAGATTTTGGTAAAAATAAAGAATCTATTGGTGAATTATGGCTAGGACTTCTCCGTTTTTATACTGAAGAATTTGATTTTAAAGAACATGTTATCTGCATCCGTAGAAGGAATTTACTTACAACATTCAAGAAGCAGTGGACTTCAAAATATATAGTCATTGAAGGTATAAGTCTAAAATTATGATCAAAGAATGAACGCAAATATCCTTATCCCAGGAATCTCACTAGTTGAAGGACTACACTTGCACACTGGGATTAAACGAGAGTCATTATTTGCTTTAGCTTTTGAAGACTTGTTCGTCTTCAGCCTCAGAGATTCTATATGTTCACAGCAAAAAATACAAATAACTATAACACTGCAAAGCAACCATGTTTTTACACCTAAATCAGCCAGGGCTTTAAATACATGCTGTGCAGTCACACGCAGTCTTCTATGCTCCACACTCTGCTCTTGTACTTCCAAGCAGAGTAGGAAATTCCTCAATGTTATTCCTTGATGTTTTTAAGGCTCTGATTCATGGCTAGCTCTCCTCACTGGCAGCTCAGGGGGAAAGGGGGAGGAGGTGGGATGACAGTGCAGGACAGAGGGCGAACAGAGTGGAGCCGAGGACAGACGAGAAGCAGAAGGGATGAGAGGGGACAGGGTGGGAGGGAAAGAAGAAGGAAAAGAGGTAGAGGAGAGAGGTGATGAAGCAGGGACCAAATGATTGGGAAAAGTGGAGGAAAGAGACAACGGAACCCACAAATGCCAACATTCACATATGAACATTTTATTGACAATATGATTGTTTTTATTGCAAGGGTTTTATTAGGTGACTAGCTGCTATGTGCATAACAGTGTCTGGGACCGGAATGGATAATATCACTGCTACACACCGAACAAGGAAACCCATGTAACATATATTTATATGCATGGCACTTCTCTTGATGTCCATTAGTAAAGCCACTACTTATAGTCTGTAGATGAGCTGCCAGTCTGCAGATGATCTGACATGAGCTGTGTATGTTTTATTAAACAAAAGGCACAGGATATAAAAGGAAATTGTCTCTATCAAGAATAAATGGGTGTAGAGGACATACCAGAGTTGCTTTCTACTACACAATGTTTTTACAGGATAATTTATTTGAATTCTATATTTGTTTTATGTCTCTTATTCTTTCTGTGTCTCGCAATGCACCTAATGTTATGCAGAACTCATCTGAATTTTTCTGATACTGACTCTGCTATCCTTTTTGAAGTAGCATGATTGCACACAACTCTTTTTTCCATCCAGTCTAATCTATTCTAGATTTCTGAGGGCAGATTTTGAATGACATTTCACTGCTCTCTCCTTCCCCTGATAGCTGCAGTCAAATTTTCTCCTTACTCCCTGACTACACTGAGTTCTAATTCTAATAAAGCTTGGCCTGATAAAAAGTTTGACTGAATTTTATACTCAAGTTTTCATTCAGTAATGAGTTTTGACATATCATCTAGAATTTATGACTCTTGTTTTCATTTTTAGAGCTGAGTGCACCCATCATACTAAGCCGTACTGTTTGATTTTGGTTTAGTTTGAATTTGGTTACAGATGGCATAAGAAACTAACTTCTGTGGCTTATGAACCATTATTTATAACTCATGTGGAACTAGATCATTGCTCACTTAATAAATTAGTATTCAATACAATATGTGAGCTCAACCTATAGGTGTAAAAAAAGTTAGAAAGCTAGAATAGTTCAGTTGATAAGGCTTGTTCAATGTTTTTCTGTGAATTTTGCTAACTTCTAATACTTGGTTTGCAGATCCTTTTGATCTGAATCATAATCTGGGAGCTGGATTGTCAAGAAAAAGTAAGACTTGTCAGAGTTATCTTAAATGTAGTTGTATCTATATTAAGATATTGACTCTTACGATTGATTCTTTTCAATTACACAATTAATTATCTTTGTTTTAATTATTTTAGTGACCAATTTTATAATGAAGGCTTTTATAAATGGCAGGAGAGTATTTGGCACTCCAATAAGAGGATTTCCAAAAGAATATCCTTCAAAAATGGTGAGTCTGTTAGGAAATTCATGACATTTTGAGTAATTTTTAATGGTGCTTTATTTTGATTGATTTGATACTTTTTGTTGATGGAAGAAAATAACCTATTTTAAATTAATGGATGTTTTACTTAGAAGTGTGACCATTATATAATTTATAAATAGAATTTACTGAAGAGATCTATGATAACATTTCTGATAATGTAATTACAATCTATATATCTATAGATATTCTTAAGGCACTCTGGAAGTTAACATACCTTTACAAAGTTATTGAAAGCTCTTACACATCAGAATTGTATATCTAAATACTTTCATGTCACAGGAACTGTATCTGTAACCAAATGTTACAGTTTTACCTCATTTTATACTATTTTCCCTGCAAAATTTAATCAGATTTTAGCTATTTCAGCATGAAAATTGTAGTAAATACGTGGGATCTGTGCTCTTACCTTTAAGCATCAGATGATTTATTAAGCATGCAAGCTATTGTACAAGCAGAGAAATGAGACACAGAAGCAGTCCAGCTGCTTTGGTGGTTTTCAGGAAAGCATGCAAGTGAGAGAGCAAAAAGCTAAAAAGCCTCGAAGCTAAAAAGCTCTCCCCCCAAATTCTTTCACACTTTTATTAGTTAGCCAAAAGTTACAAAGTTACATCATTAAGAATGTTTGCACATGTGTTCATCAAATAGTTTAGAAATCCTCCCCAACATACTCTCAGGCCTCTTGTTGATAAGGAGCTCTGCAGGTGTAGATCTCAATGTCCACTATGGGAAAACCACTCCCGTATTTCTGAACTCTGGATTAACCCTTAACATCCCTACAAAAATAATTGGAATAATAGAAAACCAAAGATTTACTTTTATTTAGCTGATTCATCAGTAAAATCTTCTTTTCAAAATATCTACAGATGTGTATAAATAGTGTATGAATTGCATTAAAAAAGAGAAGCTCTACATATGAACTGAATGTAAAGTTGTAACTTTGCAGGTTGTTAGATGTTTCTCTAGATTCTTTACTGACATAAAGAGTCTGAATTAAATACTAGCAGAGCCATACTCAAGAAATAGATTTTACTTATTGTGCTGTAGGACAAGTCTTTGAACCTTAAAAACTAATTTTGTGTAATGCTTTGTTAGGAATATTTTTTTGACCCAGAAGTGCTTACAGAAGGAGAATTGGCCCCAAATGACAGATGTTGCAGAATTTGTGGTAAAATTGGACATTTCATGAAAGACTGCCCAATGCGAAGAAAGTAAGATTTTTTTCTCAAGTGTAGATGTAATCTAATTATTAGAAAAGCAAGAATACTGCCTTGTGTATTATAGTGCTGCATATGTAAGATGGATGGTTACACTCTAAAACATGTATAGTATTCTTAAAGTATGAATTCTCATAATTAGAAAATGCTACTCTATTGCTGAAAATACTGCATCAAATTGACCTAATGGAATATTAAATTTAATACACAATTGCTTTCATAAATGCCTTCAGTTTTGATTGAGGATTTTCCAGCAGAAATTTTAGATGATAACTATTATGATACTGCCACCATTTTGTTTTGGGAAGGGTGTGTATAAGTTCAATGATGATTCCTGATAACTGCCTGGAAAAGTCTCTGCAGTCTTGGGTAGCTTGCCATTGGCTTCTTTCTCGGGCTAAGAGAGACTGGCCCAAGATCATGCAATAAGTTTTGTGTCTAGGGCAGGACTAGAACTCACAATCTCCTGGTTCCTAGTTTGGTGCCTCAACCAATACACAAAACTGGTTCTCTTCTGCCACCACCCATAAGTTTATTATGATATCTTGTCTTATCTTGCTTGATAGTAGAAATTGGTGTCCAGTATGCATACTTCTTCTTGTGTAATAAGTCTTTCATCCTCCATTCTTCCCCAATACCATAATAGCTTATTCTGAAAGCCAATTGGATCTTTTATTATTTTATCCATATGCTCTGTAGGTCATATGTTACTTGTATAACTACTGTCTTTGTAATGCCTGATTAACTCCATAATCTGCATCTGGAAGTGTCCTGGGTGACTGGATTTTGCTTCTTCATATTCTATTTTTTACATAGTATATGATTACAACAGGATTATTACACTTATTGCATCTGGTAATATCCAGATTTAGAATCTCAATTTTTATTGCTTGAAGGATGTTTTCATAAAATTATTTTAATCTATCTCTAGATTATTGTGTTATTTAAGCCAAATCTTCCTCTGATTCAAGTTTCCTCAATTTCTTACAATTTTTACATTTCTGTAACCTACTCGTAGCAATATATTTCTTGATGTTACATTTAGTACCTTTTGCAGTTTGCTATATAATTTATAGTGTCATCCATCATTGCCTCTGTGGTAGATGCATCTACTTCAATAATCTTGATGTTCAGTGGGCATCTAATTCTGATAGGTAAGATTCTGTTGCTTATTGGATTAAAACTAAGCACATACTTACCAGTGTCCTTTTTATAATCCCACTCCATTTTTTCCATTATTTTTTTCTATTATGCTCCAAATAATTAATAGTTTGCCTGTTGCACATTGAGTCCACTTATTTTTGAGACACCCAATTTGATACATTAAACTTCTGCTTTTACAATTTTAAGTTTTTCTTGGCTCATATTCCATGTCCTAATTATATGTGTGCTTTTAAGCAAATAACTTTAACACTGATGTTATCACTGACCAGTCTTTCTAGTTGCTTTGATCCAGTCCTTGTCATCATCTCTAAATGTATTTATGACAGCTTGATGTTCTTTTCCAGTAACTGGAAGAATGACTTCTGATCTAGGGAGTGGAGATGTCTTATAATCTGGCACACAGATCTGTTTAAGTGTCCCAGTCATATTGATACATTTTGGGGGGGAGAATATAAAGGTGGTTTGTCATTTTTTTTAAGCTTTCACTTGGAGTTAGTTCTTCTATAAAAGTTGGTTTCCCTTATGTGTACAGAGCCCAACTGCCCTCTCATCTCCCAGATTACTCTTAAGATCCCTTGTACTTCTTGATCTTACCAGAAGTGGTAACTGTATCTTTGTGGAACTTTCACACAAGCCAGTGTCATGCTCAAAGTCATTGCAGCTATTATCCCTTCCAACACAATATTAATTCACTGGAGACTAAATTAATTTGGACATTTGAGAATACAGCAATGCAGAAATAATACATTAAAAACTTAAAGGATAGCAAATGCTGCTGCAAAAAGTCTACTAAATATATTTTATTAGTTCCATGATGCACAGTAGAAAAAAGGAATCCAGCCCATTTTAAAATGATTTTGCTTTAGTATTCTTCTCAGGCTTAAGTTTCCAAAAAATAATATTTACTGCAATTAATACTGTTATAGACTCCGAAGGCGGCATGATAGTGAAGATCCTAAAAACCAAAGATATACAGAAAATAAAGAAAAAAGAAGTAAAGATGAAAAAGATACTCCAGTTAAAACTATAGAAAGAGAAGTGTTGTTAAAGGACGGAAAGCTGCAAATATGTACACCTAACAAAAATAAATCAGGAAGAGGAACAATGGAAATTGGAAAAGAGAAATCTCCCAAGCAAATGGGAGAGAAATGGAAGCGGCAAGAAGATAGAGATTTAAGAGAAAAACGTTGTTTTATTTGTGGAAGGGAAGGACACATAAAAAAAGAATGCCCACAACATAAAGGAGCTGCAGGTATGAAATCCAGGTCCAGTCCAATGCTACTACTGGATGTTTTACTCAAGTATATTTATAATAGTTAAACTGAAGACCTCAACATTGATCTTACTTTCTAAAGTTATGATTTGGATCTAGAGCAATGCCAAGATTAGCACTCAGCATATGAGTCTGAAGGGGGTGTGCTGGCTGAGAGGTTAAGATGCTGGGCTTTTTGGCCTGAAGGTCGGCAGCTGGGTAGTTCGAGACCCGAGCACCGATGAGTAATGGGATGAGCTCCTGTTACTTGCTTCACTCCTGCCAACCTAGTAGTTTAAAACATGTAAAAATACAAGTAGATAAATAGGTCCCACCTAGATAAATAGGTCCCACCTAAATAAATAGCATTCTGTGTGCCTTCGCATATAATCACGCCAGCCACATGACCATGGGAGCATCTTTGGACAAATGCTGGCTCCCTCAACTCTGAATTGGGGATGAGCACCACCTCCAAGAGTTGGTCATGACTAGCAGGGGAAACCTTTACTTTGGGATTGGGAGCTGCAGACAAAAGGGGAAATCAATGAAAATTGCTTCCTATTCCATCAACTGAAAGGATGTCTAATTAGCACGTTAAGTGCTCTTTGCTGTGCATAAGTTACTGTAAGGAATAGAAATAATAGAATTCATTTCCATATATGAAACAAGAGCTCTATATCTAATCTTTGACACTGAAACACTTTCAGTAGAAAAAAAATGAATGCTTTTAAATATGTTAATATTACAGAAATACAATTTAAGTATAACATCTGTTTAAAGGACCATTCGGGGAGAGGGGATAGCTGTTATATCCAGATATCTGCTAAATTTAATTTTATATTATTTGCATTATGATGTCAGAATAATGACATTCTTAATGCAAATCACAGAAATAAAAATGATGGAAATTATGTTTATGAAATCCATAGTGCCCTCTGAGCTTAGTTGTTTTCTTGCAGACATTTCATTACCAAACTAGGTAACGTCATCAGAGCATCGATGATGTCACCTAGTTTGGTAATGAAACGTGTTGGAAAACAGTCAAGCTCAGAAAGTAGCAAAGACTCCACAGTTCAAACCTGAGCTACAAATGTTTGTGTTGTTTGCTTGCTCAGAGTAGAAGAAAGATTCATTTAAGTAAATCATGAAGACTACTTTGGATATAACAAGAGAATCCATTATTTCAGGGGTATTGTCTGTATACAACTGTTGACTATGATGTCCAAAGTCTGGTAAAAGGGAATATGTAAAATCAAAATTTTTCTGTCTGGTAATTTTTTAAACTTTCATGTTTACTATTTGAGAGTTTTATCATTGCAAAACAAAAAATGGATTCTCTGGATTGAGGTGGGGAGGGACCAGTGAAAGGGAGGGAAATTTTGAGTAGGAAAACTGCAAGAGTAAAGATGAAGAAAAACTGTCACATTCTCCTTTTCTTCAAATTGTAACAAGCAATTCCTTCAGGTAAAAAACAAACTGTTGGTAGACATTTTTTGCACTTTGGTTTTATCTTAGCCTGTTGCACGAATGCAATCATTATGGGTTACTGTATAAGCTGCCGTTCATGACAAGGCAGTGCATAAACTCATCCAGTTGGAATGTTAATTTGATTAACTGATTAATTTGACCAAGGTCAAAAATATTTGAAAGGTTGATGCAGAAATGCAAACTTTATCTTTTTAACAAACTATGATTTTAACTTTCTTAGGTGTTCTAATGTTAGAAAATCCATGTGGGAGCCCTTTATCCAGTGCTATTAAACACTCTGGTCGATTAAATCAGGTAAATGATGTATTTAATTTTTAAAAAATAAGATTAGCTTTCATCTTAATACATAATAAAATTCATGGTAGATAATTTCAACTGTTCATTCATGCTTTTTCTTATCTCTTTTTAAGGGACTCCTTCCACAGGAAGAAAAAAAGAAACAGAAAGGGAAATTACTTTTGAGTCCCCAGTCAGGTTTGTGAATTAAGCCTTTTTTAAAAATGCAGATCTTACTGCCTAAGAAATTATATAGATGTAGTTATTAAAATAGATGAAAAAGTAACAGAGACTTTTTTTTCACAGGGATTTATGTAAGCTCCTTGCCCTTGGTGAATGGCTAGGAATTTGTGATTGTTGTTTTCAACAGCCACCCATAGCACAAAACTTAGGGGGTGCTGGGGGTTGTTCCAGCTCTCAGAAGTTTTGGGGAACAATGTGGGGGTTCCAGGAATGAGGAAAGAACAAGCATATGTACCTTTTCTATGCTTCCCCTGTTCTCTGATTGATTCTCACCCCACCCCCAATATCTGACAGTGTCCCAGCTTTGTTCACTTTTGGGAAAGCTATTCAGATTTGGTTTTTCCTCAGAACAATAGAAACCAGTTGAGTGGTGTCTCCTTTTAGTTGTTTTTTATGGTGTCCAGTTCCCTTTTATAGTTTGTATTTTACGTTTATATATTTTAATATTATGCTGGGCACTTTGTTCTGTTTATTTTTGTTTTTGTTATATACTGTCCAGAGTCATATTGTTTGAATCAGTATGCTACAATAAGGCACACGCTTTTTCTGGGTACAACATGTCTTACCCAGAAAAAAAAATTATGCTTTGGGTTAAATGTTCTACACCCAGAAAAAGATGTGCAGCAATAGATAAGGATGCAATATTGCACTTAAATGTATAGAGGGAAAATTGGATGTTCTGCCTTGCACAACTGAATCCTTTTCACTAAAGCAAAGTCACTATTGCATATAATCCAGTTTGAACGGGTGGCTGAGTGAACTTGTTGATTGATTTCAAGCATGATTTTAAAAGGGCACTTTTTAGTTGGGCTAGTTTTAACAACATGAATTTATTACAATGGTTATCCCACACACTGAGTAAGTAAATGTATACTGAGAGTGTGCCAAAGATAATGGCACAGAAAAAAACAAAGATTGTATCTTAAAGTGGAAACTTCCTCTTCTGCAAGAAAAGTGCAGTATGAGCTCACAAAAGAGCTGACATGAATATCATAGAATGGACTTAGTGATTCAAAAAAGGATATTTACAGAAGCTTTATCAGTGTTCCATTTCTCTTCAGTTATGAGGAACTGGAAAAAATGGACAATTTTATTAAATTAAAAAAATATTAAATGCTGTTGATAACTTTCTTGTTGATGTTTTCATTTTGGTCTTTTTCTTTCCATATATAGGCAGTCTTTCCAGTAAATATATGACTCAGGGAAAAGCTTCACAGAAGAGATCCCAACAAGATTCTTGAAAAACTGAAGCAATCTTTTCAGTTGCAATACAAACCATCCATTTCCTTCAGAAAAGTTTATTTTCTTTTATAGGCTTTGGGTTCACAAAACAGCAGCAAAAACTGTCTTCAACATAAATTTAGAGAAAACACCTTTTATTTTAATTAAATTGCTAAAGTTACAAAGGCAATGAATTTTAATGTTTGTTCATACCATGAATCCTTGCTCTAAATAGGTTTGAGCATTTTAATAGAAAATCATGTTTGTATTTACTAGGTAAAACATGTAGATCAGGGAAATCCTTCACCCAAGTCACTTCTAAGACTTTCTACATTCATTGTGAATGTTTGAGTGCACTTAAATGATGTGCAAGCCAAATATAATGTCTCCTTCAAAATATTATTTTTGAAGGGTAAAAAGGGTATTTATTAATGTTGAACATTGATTCCTTGTGTAAAAGTGTTTGGAATATTTCTGGACTGCTACTGCCATATTTACAAATATTTTAAACTGTGGGCAACTAAAACATGGACATTAAGTAAACTTTTATGTAAAAATCTTTGTGGAAAGCAGTGCCAATCAGTAGATTTTTCCCTTCTATTTTATTATGATTGCTATGCTGCTGTCCTTTTCTGTACAGAGGACTGAGAAGCCAGTTAATTATGTTTGCTGCTGCTATGATTATTTCCCATTGTCCACAATTCAAAAAAAAATTCCTCTAAGGAATTAGAGTTAAAATAAAAGAATGCATTTCGCTTTATTGAAAACTAAAGAGTTTGCTAGGCAAGGATTTACTTTTATATCATCATCAAAGTTTAATGTCAGAATTTTCTGCAGATGATACGGTACAGCCTTTCCAGGAGAAAATATACAGCAAAAACATAAGACACTGTTATTTATGACCTTGGAAATAAAACAGTCAAAAGAATATTTTAAATTTCTACACTATTTTTTGTGTTGTGTGGTTAGGTCATAGTAGAGAATTTTACTCTTAGATTTGCATGAGAAATTTTCATCCAGAAGATCACTTAAGGGAGCTAACAAGGGAATTTTAAAACAATATTGACATCCATATTTTAAAATATACTGCATAAAATAATCAGCATATTAAAGGTGGCCTAGATCGGTGACCAGCTTCATTGAAAACCTCTGTTACATTATGACTCTTGAAAAAGTAACTTTTGTCTCTTAAAAAAAATCTGGGTAAGTACACTTTACATCAGGCGTGTCTAATCTTGACAGAATTCCTCAGCTAGCATAGTTGGAGTTGAAACATGAGAGTTGAAGTCCACACATCTTAAAGTTCCCAAGGTTGGACACTTCTGCATTACATAGATAAACTTCTTTAATTTGGTACACTAAAATTTCAAATAGAAAGTATTATCAGGTATATGCTAAAGACTAAAGTTGCATGTGCAGGCGTATGCTGAAGACTAAAGACACAACTGAGCAACTGAAGAAGAAGTGCACATGAAAGCAAACAGGATATAAACATTACTCATTTTTATTAATTTTTAACTGATCACTTGGGTGAAATAATACCTTCAGTAAAATGCCTTCTTCTCAAGGACTATTACTTAAAAAATATATTTGGATAAGCCAAATGCAGAGTTGGATTTCACTTACCAGGGAAGATAAAGATATCCCAGGATATCTACAACATTTTATTGAAAAACCATAGCAAAAAATATAATTAGGGATCTGATTACTTAATTATTGCATGATCAAAGGTAAGAGACTGGAAAGTATATACTGTTTTGCTTGTCATCTTAAAGGTTACTTATCCCAAATCCAACAGGACACTATAAAGAAGGCTACACAAAAAACACTTAAAAACACAAGCATTGCAGTCAGATATTCCATTGCCAAATGATATGCAACAGATTGTTGTTCAGTTGCTAACTCATGTCCAATTCTTTGTGACCTCATGGACCGCAGCACACCAGGCCTCCTTGTCCTCCACTGTCTCCCAGAATTTACCCAAATCCACACCCATCCATTGCATCAGTGATGCTATCTAACCATCGCAATAGATTAAAGAACACCCTCAAATGAACTTTCAGGATCATTTTGGATCATTCAACTTTACATTCATTCAATTTTACATTCAACTGAACCTAAGGGGAAGAATAATGGCAGAAACTGAAGAGGAGCTAAAGAGCCTCTTGATGAGGGTGAAAGAGGAGAGTGCAAAAGCTGGCTTGAAA
>JANHZU010001180.1:158845-169374 GCA_032468055.1 Acrochordus granulatus
AAGGGAAGAGGAGAAGGGGACGGCAGAGGATGAGATGGATAGATAGCATAGTCAGTGTGACGGGTGTGAGCTTGGGAGGACTGGGAGGCAGTGCAAGATGGGGGCCTGGCGTGGTGCAGTCCATGGGGTTGCAAAGAGTCGGACACGACTGCACGACTGAACAACAACAAAAGGGGAAGAAACATTTGTTTATAAAGTCCAAAACTCTAGCCCAAGATTTGTATGGAAGTACATGTTCTCTCCCCAGAAAAAGACAATACTCAGTTAAGGAAAACATACACAGAGGAAATTCAGACTTGTTCTTGGAGGGAGACCAGAGATAAGGATCCAGGTTTTGAGATACACCAGTATTCCTAAACATATAGAATGTGTGTTATATGCTAGAAAATACCATGAATTAAGTAGGAGTGTGGTTCAAAACCAGGTAAATAAATAGATAAAAGGTAAAGGTTTCCCCTGTCCAGTCCTGACCAACTCTAGGGGCGGTGCTCATTTCTGGTTCACAGCTCTGAGAATCAATTTTGTCCAAAGATGCTTCTGTGGTCATGTGGCTAGTATGACTATATGCCAAGGCACATGGAACATTGTTACCTTTCCCATCTAAATTAGGTAGTCCCTATTTATCTACTTACATTTTTTACAGGCTTTCAAAGTGCTAGATTGGCAGAGCTGGTATCTTTGGGAAGTTTCCCCTTAGAAAATTAGACGGTTTTGTAACGTAATTTCTTATGATCTCAGGATCATCAGGAACATCAGTAAAATAAACAGAACAAAAGTAGGGGAAATTTTGAAGAGTTGTTTATTAAATCTTAGTATTGTGTATTAAGAAACAGTTATTTGTTAAATCTTAGTATTGTGTATTGTGATAAATATAAAGTGGTTGCTTCAAGCCAAGAAGAGACACCAAGGGACAGTTTCCTTTGAATTGGGGTTCTCTGGGATGAGAGAGCACTTGAGACAGCAAGCGATTGCATCGTATTTCACCAGATCGGAATGTTTTGAATGCCAAGAAAAAAGGGATGAGGAGAGGAAAAGCATATCTGGAGAAGAGGCAAAAAGTGGTCTCTCTCTCTCAAGAAGTGTCATACATGTATATTCTCCCATACTTTTTTCCTCAGGAGAAAAGGCTTCTAAAAACCCACCTTCAATGACATTTATGAATGTTATTTACAGCTGGAAGGTGAAGCCACTACGAGGTTAACTGAATAAATACAATTCGATTCCGAGCTGTTTTACTGTGCAAACACACTTGTCACGTTGCCTTCTTAAACTGCTGTGCAGAATTTTCGGGAACACGGTCCCCAAAATTCCCAGAGTAGGACTAGGAGTCCTGATGTTTTTGCGAGCCTGGGAATCGTAATTCTGACGTTTCCGGAGGTCATTTCGTTGGGGAACGAGGGCTGAACAGCCGGCTGACTGGAAAGAAACGTGCTCCCAGGGAAGTCCCAAACGAGTAGGATTTGTCCTTAGATGAGACGAGGGTCAGTTCGAAATAAATGAATGTGAGATTTTAATTTCAACGTGCGAAAAACAGGTGATTTTGTTTTACGGTTGTTTTTTTAAGATACAGTACCATATTCCGTAATATACTCCGATGGAGTTAAGTTTAACATAGAAGATTCGCTCTACTGCAAGGGTATCCAACCTTGGCAAGTTTAAGATGTATGGACTTCAATTCCCAGAATTCTATGCTGGCTGAGGAATTCTGGAAATTGAAGTCCACACATCTTAGTTGCCAAGGTTGGACACCTCCGCTCTATCGTATATCTAAGAGTCCCCGCAGTTTCCGATCGTTCTTCCTAGCCCAGTCGTGACCAAGAATTGTTCGCGCACCGCCGTTTCCACTCTTCTGATTGGTGGGCCGTGCCGAAAGGGGGAGGAGTGACAACCTCCTCTCCAACTGTCCCGTCCAGTTACGTTACGAACAGCGCGCGATACACCCAATAGCGGGGAAAGCTCTCGAACAGCGACCGCCTCCCTCTACTGACGTCACCGACGCGCCTGCCTTCGTCCGCTGAGTGTATGGAGAACATCGGCGGACGCGGTTGAGCGGGTCATGGCCTCCTCCATGGTGCGAGCCACCGTCCGGGCTGTGAGTAAGAGGAAGATTCAGGCCACCAGAGCAGCCCTCACGCTGGTCAGTATCAGGGCGAGGCGGAGCTGCCCCGTGCAGCCGCCTCCGTCGCGCGCTGCAGAGCGGAGTCGGGGGGAGGGGGGCGGCTCTAACGGTCAGTAAACAAGCGTGTTGCGCAGCCGTACTGTGGGCGGCGTGAACGGGGCAGGGAGGAGGGTCCTCAGGGGATGGTCTGGCGGAGATTTCTGCCGCCGGAAGCCCTTTTTTATAATATCTGCCCTTATTGGCTCCGTTTGTATTCCTCAGCGGGTGAAGGAGAGCTTTTCACGGTTTTGCTTGTATTCAGGAGAGACAGATGTCGCCCTGAAAGCCTTTGTAGTCATCAAGTTGAGTCTGTGATGCTCTTCTCTTACTTCCCATACCAAGGAGTTTGCCTGTCAGTTTATTATATTATACCTGAAGTGAAATGGCCCAGTGTAAAAGATTACAGAGGTGAAAAATCTCATTGATGACATTTTTTGTGGTTGCCTTTTTGAGAAAAAAAAATCCCTATGGAGAAGTAGGTGAAAGGAATTTGTATTAGGATAAAACAAATGCCTGAGTGTAAATCTCCAGTTCTGGTCTTTGTTATAAACAGTATAACAACATATAACGAGGGTATATTGTATTTTATTGCCACACTATTGTGTGTAATGATGGGCATTAACTACACCTCCATGTATTAGGAAGTATATGAGAAGCTGTCTCAATGAGTGTCAGTGCAGAGGTATTGGGTGCCAAGCACATTCAGTCTGTGCATAAAACCAGTTTTGTGATGTTCAGATTTAGGGAAGGGAAATCTCAATTGGAAAAAAAAATTCCTTATTTATATGCTGCTTATCTTGCTATCTGAGGCAACTTAGAAACATTTCTAAATACTCTGAACATATTGATATTTGAGACAGTATGATTTATATTATGATTTATATTGTCATAAATAAAAACTTGACTACCTTGGAATCATTCCCATATAATTTTCTTGGCAGTGTTCTCAAATGGTCTGCCATTGCTTTCTTCTGGAATGTTTTTTCAACTTCCCAATCTATCCCAAGCTCTCTTAAATTCCTGAAGGTCTCCACATATGCAGCTATATATGTAATGGGAAATTACAATTGTGCCATGGTTCTCAGTAGGACATAACAGTTTTTACCCAAGTACAAAACTTGGGTTTTGTACATAAGGTGTATTTGTACACCTTATTTGGTGTACAAATAAGGACAGAAGAAAAGCTGTACAGATTATACATATATAATGACCAGAGATGGATGAACTAGCAGCTCAGTGGGAGTAAAAGTACAATTCAGAAGAGGTGTCACTGGAATGTTGTGAAGCCTAATTATAGGATTCCTCACAGAGGTTGGAATTATATGTATATCTCTAAAATCCTCATGCCAAAGACTATGAAAAGCTGAAAAACGGCTGAATTCATATAATGTGCTAAAGGATTATTTTAGATTCGTGTGCTGCATAAAGATGAACAGATAGCAGCTGTGAAATATATTATTTTTAGTTCATCAAAACAGGAAAAGAAATGCTCTTAATTACCTTTTCCCCTAAATATTAATATGCTGATATTATCTCACTGCTTATAATTTTCTATGAATAAAAAGTACATATAATCCTATATTAGATACACATTTTGAGATGATAATATCTGGCAATGGATAAATCAGAAGAAGTTTGCAAGTCTTGCATGATCACTAGATTACAGTAAGGAGTGAGCATGACAAACAGAGATAATAATTCTTCTGTCTCTCTGGTACTCAAATACAGTAGTCCAAATATGGTAGCTTCACTGATAATTAAGTGGAATCCCAGACAAATAAAGAACTTATTGCCTACAAAGAACTTCAGTTTGTGAAGAAATACTTTTAATTTGAGCCCAAAGGGGAATCAGTTCTGGAACTCTTTATTTCTGTAGACTGGATCTGCTTACAGGTAGTCCTCACTTAATTAGGACTAGAACTGAGACACTGTGAAGAGCAACGTCATATGGCCACATCACTTAGCAACAGAAATCAGCACTTCCAGTTACTATCATTAAGTGAGGATGTCATATGGTCATCATTTGTAACCTCCTGATGGCTTCCCCATTGATGTTGCTTGGTCACAAATGGCAATCAAGTCACCGTGGGATGGTATGGGGACTAGTCATAGGTGCCACTCATTCACCATTGTCATAAGTTGGAATGATTGCTGAATAGGTCGTCGTTAACCAAGGATATTTACTTCAAGGAAACTTACTTCAATATTGTGAAGTAAGTTTGCTGTAGCAGTAAAAAGTATATCATATTCTTGACAGTCTTGTACAATCCTGTAAACCTGAACTGAGCTTGGTGAAAATAAAGCCAGTGTGTGAACTCGTTTTAATTTTCAGTCTCTTGACAATCCCCTTTTTCTTTATATTAAGAAAATAAATGTATAAAAAGTAGGCAATTTGCCCACATAATCTTAATTCCATTGTAGTATGGAATATTAATTGAACCAAGTTTCTGAAAATAACTGATTTGATTTTACGTATATGAAAAAATGTGCAGTTATTGTTAATGGTGATCTGACTAAACCATGTGAAATACAAGAAAGGGACACAACAAGGATGCCCCTTTTTATTTTAGTTTTGGAATTATTAAATAGAGGTAAGATAAATGAGTAAATCAGGGGTTTGCAAATAAAGAAAGAGACTTACAAATTGAGAGCTTTTTCTCATGACTTAGTTTTGGTATTGCAAGATCCACAGAATGGTACTGAACATTTAATGAAGAAGCTGAGGAACATTGGGAAGATGGCAGGCTTTAAAGTTAATAAAGAGAAAATTAAGATGTTGGTTAAAAATACAAATACGCAAGAGCAAAGAGACACCGATGAAAAATTCACAAATTAAGAGTGGATTGTGAAATTAATGGAACTGACAGAGATGGCAAAATTGACTAATTTGATGAAACAAAGTTTACTTAGTTTTGTTTCTACATGGAGACCACTTTTGGACCCCTTGCTTGAGAAAACTATGAAGTTCTGGTTTTAGGATTTGATAATTAGATTTGTTTTTATTATGTATTTTATTCTTATTTATATATGTGGTATATTTTAAGGTTTTTGGTTAAATTTAGAATAGGTGGTTATTTTGTTATATAATTTTAGGGTTTTTTTAAGATTATTTAGCTTATGTATTGTCTATATGATGTTTTTGTTTTAATATAGAGTAGAAGGTTACTTTATTATATATTTGTACCTGTACTGAAGACAGTTGGAAGTCATTCTTTTTGATCTTCTCCCACTTTCTTTTAATATTTGCTCTTTTTGTTAATTTATATTTTATCTTTTTTTAAACTTAAAGTTGCTTTTTAAAAAGATATGGTTGATGCATCATGTAATGCAAATCTTTTAATATCTTTCAGACCCCGTCTGCAGTGAATAAGATAAAACAACTGCTAAAAGATAAACCTGACCACGTAAGTAGAGATAGGCCCATCCCGCCAGGGCTGACAGAAGAGGCATACTGTGGAACCCATCAGTCAATGAGTTCCAGCTGGCAGGGTCCAGGAGAAGAGCCTTTTCTGCCTTGGGTCCTGATCTTTGGAAGATGTTGCCCCCCAAATTGATATCCACCCCACCTTCTGGCCTTTTGGAAGACTGTGAAGACCTGGTTCTGCCAGTTGGCTTCAGATCCTAAGGGAAGGATGTCATTATGGAGATGCTAATAGATTAAGTTGCCTCACCTCCCCCACATGTGTTGCTCTCCTCCTCCCTATTTAGTTTATATTTTAAATTTATAGATCAATTTTTAACTTCCTTATTAATATTGTTTTATTTTTATGTATTGTAAACTGCCAGGAGCCGCCCTTTGCAAGATTCCAGGCATTACTTGATATTCAAGAGTGCATCACAATCTCCTAATAGACACTGCACTGTAGCCAAAGTATATTTGATAGGGGTGTAGTTTAAACAGGAAAATGTTTTGTTTCAAATCCACAACAAACCATTACAATCTGGAGGTTGTGCCACATCACTTTGAATTAACAAATGTTTTGCAAAACCAAACCTCAGAATGTGCTGGGTTTCAAACAAACATAAGCAATTATGGTAAGAGACCCCCATTTTTCTCAGCACTTCCACTCTTACATGGTCTAGCTGCCCCTGCTTACCAGCACTTTCCTTCTCTATCCTTACTCATTGCTGTTAGTGTTGCAGCTTGGCATGTCCCACTTGGTCAGCCCATCCCAATCTTCCCAGCATCTTTCCTCTCTTCCACAGTTGCTCACCTCAACCAAATACTTATTTCACAAAGTGTTCTTGTTCCTCATCCTCATCTTCCTAGCAGGCCTCTCTTCCTTGTTCCCTTCTCTCTTCTTCCCCGGTCCCCCTTTTGCCTAGATCAGAACAGCCCAATTTCATTCTTTGTACAAATCAAAATCATCCTGATTAAGTCAGTGATCCTAATTCCCTAAAAGGTGCCAAAAATTGGTCTTATTTTAAATGAATTGAGTCTAGTCATGCCCCACTTGGACAATTGGTTTCCATGAGACTTACAGTAGTTTTTCACAACACTATTCAGAAGTAAATGACACTTAGATTAAAAGGACTTTGGAATCTTGTCTTTATGGCTGATTTGCACTAAAACTTTGTACTATTCATATTATGATAAAAGCATTGGAACAATGCTTCTGGCACTTGAGAATCCATTGGTTTCATGCAAAAATGTTTCTAATGTATAAATATTTATATTTCAGATAGGAGTTAAAGTAGGTGTGCGCACAAGAGGTTGTAATGGCCTTTCTTACACACTAGAATATACAAAATCGAAAGGAGATGCTGATGAAGAGGTATTACAGGATGGTAAGTGTATTTGGGATAGTTAAGATTGCAAAAGTTATTGCAAATCCTAACTTCCAACCAAATCAGTTTGCATTGTGTGAAATAGAATTGATAGAATGGAATTTGTGTGGTTCTTCAGATTCAAAGGCAAAAAGGTGCTTTAAAGTTCATGGAAGCATCGATATAGGATCTCTCTGCAGCTCTTTAATCAGCCATGCATTACTCCAAAGTGTGCCTTCCACAGCTGTCCATGGAAAGATGAATTTAGCTTCAGGTGTTGCTGATGACAAGTGCTAGATTTGTGACCTCATGCTCTCCCCAAAGCACATCCCTTTTGCCTTTAAATCCAACATGCTGAATAGAACTATCAATATTTTTATCCTGCCTTTCCACAAAATATTGGACAGTAATTAATTCCTTTAAATGAACATGGTACTTTTACCATGAAATTGATGACTCACTAAAGATCCAATAATTTATTGTGTTTTTATGACTAATTCTACCTATTTGTGAATGTTTAAGCTCATATGCATTTTTGAAAAATATCACAAAAATTATTAATGAAGCTTGTAGACCACATCATAATTAAATGCAAAACAGATAGCATTTAAAGAATATTCGTAACTATTTAACAGAACCAGCTTTTAAATATTTGTTGACCTGTAATGAAATATATGAACTATATTGCACCAATATTTATTAAAAAAAAGTCTACTATATGCTAACTCTTTCAAATCTCATATTTTTTTTCTTTTTAAAAAGGTGTCAGAGTGTTTATTGAAAAAAAAGCTCAACTTACACTTTTAGGTACTGAAATGGACTACATAGAAGACAAACTTTCCAGTGAATTTGTTTTCAATAACCCAAACATCAAAGGAACATGTGGTTGTGGAGAAAGCTTTAATATTTAAATTATCAGGACAAATTCTATGACTCTTAGCACTGCAGAGTTGCTTTCTAAAAGCAATCAGTTCTCATGTATTTTTCAGATCTATAGGCTTTGTAAGATATAGTGGGCTTTACACAAAATAAAAGTACTGCATTTTGAAAATATAATTTGTGTATTCAGTTCCTCTCCCCTTACTAAAGTGTAAAGTGGGATAGAATGGAAAGTGAATTGTTTGCAAAAATTGAACAGATTAGAAAGAAAAATGTACTTCTTTCTCTCATGAGTCTTTTCTTGGCAGAGCCTTTCTAATTCTTCACAAATCGAAAAAAAATTCTGAAAAAAGTTCCATAGAGTCAGATTTCTACTTGTTATATTTTGAATTAGAAAATGTTATAATTCTCTGTGTATTGCAGAATGTAAATATTGTTCATTATATTTTAAAGCAAAAATCAAACGTATCAAAAATGTTCAGTGTTCCCTGTTTAAATATTTTATAAATCTTTAAAAAATAATTTGAATTCTGATAGGCTCATGAGATTATATAATTTGAAGTGATTAATGCCATTTAAGCAGGTAAATGTTTTATAATACCAAAAAAAGCCAATTGTTTTTTCAGCAATCTTCTACTGTGAATGTAACAAACTGTAGTATTGGAGAATTTTGTTTGGAAACAAAACTTTGTTTTATCATGAAAATAACTGAAAATGAATTCTATATTATATTTTCCAGATTCATAGAGAATACATTTTCTCTAGTGGACTAAATAATGTTATTGTCATGCAGCAAAATTAAATTATTGAGCACCACAATTTTGTTAACTAATAGCAATTTATGATTTAAGTTTGTTAATGTTAAAACTGGGTAAGAAGCAGGCATTGAATTCTGCTGACTATTTAGGGAGTAATTTTACAATTATTTATTAATTAACAAATCAATAAAATAATGTGATAATTTTGGATGAAATTAAGACACTTGCATGACATCATAATTAAGATGTCATACTACTACAAAGGTTAGTGTTTTTAACCATTGATTTTTTCCCACTCAAGTAAATGTTTCCAAAACTCTTTCTCATGGTAAGATAGCAATTATCTTACATAGTCAGACATTCACGCTACCCCTTACAATGGAAGAAAGAGGAATATGTTATATGAGTGATATATATCCTGTTACAGTACAAGATTATTAGTCCAGTAACTTATCAGTTGCCACAGCTTTGCTTATTCAGACATTTACATTTAAATGAAGCACGGGGGAACAAATCCAACTAAAAACAGTTCAACAGATGGAACAAACCGCTTTGGTAAGCTGTAGAATCCTTTTCATGGCAGATTGGACATGCTGCTTCTCACAGCAAATTCAAGTGCAAGAAGACAAATCAGCCCATTCTGGACAGCTGAATTTCCAGTTGTCTGGGTTGTTATTGATGAAATCTCTAAGAATATAGTAATTAAGTCTTTCCACTTTGCAAATATGGGTTTATAGTATTCCGTGCTGAGAACAGCTGGCCCATGTGATGCTTCTTAAAGGATATGGAAAGGTCTTGGATGTAACTACTGTCGTGAAAGAAACTTATTGTGGATTTTTTTTGTTTAGAAACATGTTGTTCTTTCTTGATTCATAAGCTAAGTGAATGAAACTCCCAACTATAAAAATACAAAGCACTGTTATCCTTAAATACCTAACGCACAATTCTGAAGTAAATTTTTATTATAATAATTTATGAATGTGTCTTCATTGATCATCTAATGTGTACAGTAATATAATTAAGAAATACTGTAATAAATGATCTTCTGGGGAACATGGAATATATATTTGTAGCACTTCCTAAACAAACCATAAAAGAGATTTCTGCTTTGCTTTCCTAACTGCAAAATGGTTTAAGAGATTAAAAAGACGCCTTCCTCCAGGTCAAGCTTGACTTCTGATTACCCTGTCCATGCAGTTTCCTTGCCAACAATATCAAAATAGTTTGTTTGTTTTTTTTGCTTTGAGATTTTTTTCAGCTTCCCAGTTTTGCTCCTATCCAAGCTGTACCCAAACATTGATAAGCTGTTTGGATCAAGTTCAGCTAGATATTACTACTTGTGTTAATAGGCATAGCTTAGATTAGGTGGTTTCTTAACAATTAAAAATACTGCACTCCATGTAATCTTGTTTTAGTCAAAACAGGTATAGTGTCAAGGAAGTTGAGCCACAAATTGACATGCGCTTTTCATATTTTAAATCTGCTATGTTTCCTAAGTTGTTGCTAAGATTACCTTCAGCCCATGAAAACGTTTGAAATCTGCACGGTAATTGGGCCTTTAAAATCTTACTACTACAAAAGGAAAGGCTACCTTATTTTGCTGTAGTTGCCTTAAGTACTGTTAAGGGAGCTGGTTGAGGAGATAAGAGAAATGAGAGAATTGGATGACTTTGTGCTCTGACTTTTCTGGCCCTCGAAATCTCCTGAAGGGTAATGTATATCTCTGGACAAAAATGGATTCTTTACTTTCACAACGGGGCCTAAGCAAGCTGTTCCCTCAGCAAAAATTGTATTTTTATGCCAATGATGACTAAAATAATTGAATCTCTTCCATGTACTTGCCCTTTTGGAGGGATGATGATCTCACCAAGGTCAGCTAAGTCATCAGGTAGGGAAATGGTAACCAACTCCTGCTTGTTAGTGTCTAGACTCCTCTACAGGAAGAGGGTGATGCGGGAGGGAAGGTC
>JANHZU010001180.1:190240-204080 GCA_032468055.1 Acrochordus granulatus
ATGGCTTCCCACACAAGTATACCGAGAAGTATACAGATAAATATTTATGTCCAGAAAAATAAAATACTAACATACCAAACAAATTCTGATTCAGGGACTTAAATCATAAATTATTACAAAATTAGAAGCTTAAATCAAAAAACAAAAAATCAGCAATAATTGGAAATACTGAGTCTTTTACTGGTTTTCAGGATAGAAACAGCCAGTATTATTTATTTAAAGGCATCTTTGGAAGTGTGAGTAATGCTAGAGAATATTGTTCATATTTTTTAAATGCATATGAATGACACTGTTCCAGTACCCATTTTTTGTGAAAAAGAAGAAAAAGGAGAGAAGGAGATAAAATCAAATGCAAGAGAGAGCTGGAACAGAACCATACAATTATAGTTTTAAGACTGCATTCTGAAATATAGAGAAATAAACTATACTGAATCAAATGGATCTTTCTTTTAGTTAAATAGAATTATTTGGCATAGGTCATACAGAATGAACAAAATAGATTTTAGTCTGATTATGGACCAGTCTCTTATTAGCAGAAAATAATCTTCTTTGCTGTTTCATACCTTTTTATATTTTTCTCTTTTTCAAAAACAAAATATTACTGCAGAGCATTTGAAAAAATTGCAGAAGGAATATGAAAAGCTTCAGTTAGATGCCTACAGATTTCAGAATAATCAGACTAACCTCCAGAAAAAATTTTCACTTGACATGTAAGTTTGCATTAGTCAGTTGTTTTTATATACAAAATGAGTATAAATAAATTTTTCATTCAGTCTGAATATGAATAATTTTTCTATACTGAAATTAGTAGTTTAGATTTTTAAATCTTTCACATTTCTGGAAGCACGTCCTATTGAAGTCAGTGGAGTTTCAAAAGGAAGCTGTTTTTGTGCTATATTTGCACTATGGATCACTGCATCTAAAAGTGTTACTAAACTAAGTCATGAATTTTGGTATTTGGACAAATATACTTTATGCAGTTATATATTAAGCAAGATATATACATGATTTGCAGTTAAAATGAAAATTATGTTTGATTTATGCATACCATTTGAAAGGTGAGTGCAAAAGAAGGAAGAGAGAAGTCGAAGGGGGAATGAAAAATGCTTCCTCTTCTCAAGTAAAATAGGCTTACACTATTGTAGTTCCTCAGCTATCTATGTTAACCAAACAAAGTCTTAGTAAATCTTTGATTTCTGATCTTTCCAAGGGTGCAAGAATAGGAAAGTTGTCAAGCAACCTTTAAACTACACTACATGATTGGCAGTCTATATTCTGATTATTTCTTCATAATGTTTATCTTCCTTTAATGAATTCAAGGCAGTACTATACGCACATTTCACTCCCACTTTCCCACTGTCAATTTTATTGTCACAATAGGACTAAAGAAGATAGTAGTATCTGGGAATATAGTGCCTGGCCAAAGTCACTCAATAATCTCAGCTGAGCAGTAATTTGAACTGAGTCACCCTATTTCTTATCAAACCATACAACATGCTGGTTTGTAGATTATAGGTTATATTGTTTGTACCATATTCTGTTCTTTGCTTCAAGGTCTAAGTGTCTCAGTAAGATGGAGGAACTGAAGGAACAATGTGAAAAACAAGACATGGCCCCAGAAGGTAGAAAGATACAACAAGAAAAGAACAAAGAACACACTACAAATATATCAGGAAAAAACCAAGTAAGATTGTAACTTTGTATAGTTTTGTATAGTATAGTATAGTATTTGTATAGTTTTATACAAATTTGTATAGTATTTGTATAGTTTTATACAAATGGAATTATCCCATTATTCTGAAAATTGTAGGAGGGACAGCATTTTTTTGTCATTTATATTTTTCAGACTATTATCACCTCTGATGTAAAGTGATTCTATCTTGGCATATCTTTTAATATCTCTTATATGTGTTCTCTGTATGTGTTCAAAGATGACTACATCTCATTGCCTTTCTCCATCCTACTCAGATTATCTCATATCTATTTTACTTATTATTTTGCTATTACAGGTAGTCTTTGACCTATGACCATTCATTTAGTGACCATTTAAAGTCACAGTGGTGCTGTGCTTATAAGCATTTGTTGGAGTTACAGCCATCCCACCATCCCCATAGTCACATGATTGTGATTTGGGTGCTTTGCAATCAGTTTGCACTTAAGAACATTGCAGCGTCCCATGATCACATGATTGCCGATTGCAATTTTCCCTGTCAGCTTCCCCAAAAATCAATGGGGAAGCCAGCAGGAAAAGTCACAAGTCACTAATTCTCTCTAAAGTCTCTTCCACCCAAGCACCCTTCCCAGCCCCTCCATACTGGCCATTCATGTACCCTTCCCGACTGATGCTGGGCTTCTTGCACTGTGCCTCACATCCTCGTATATCCTCCCCAACCTGTGCTTGCTCTCCCTCTCCCTGTGCCTCCATGTACTATCACACATTCTTCCCAACCCACACCTCTCATGCACTCCCTTGCACCTTTTTGATTCACACCGTGCCTCTTTTCAAATATCCCAGGCACATCTCTGCACCTCTTTGAATGAGGATTATGTCTTATTTATGTTCTTGGCTGATTTTGACCCTCATCTGTGAATGATTCTGCAAAGTTAGATGGATGTTACTGTTAACTTTCATACTGGATTCAGTTTAAAAACAAGGTGAAATTGAAATGTAGGTAGACTGAACTAGGTGTTAACCCAGCACAGTATTCTGCTAAATAATTCTACATCAGCTTTCCCAACCTTAGGTCCTTCAAGTGTATTAAATTATACCTCCCAGAGTAGCTAATTGGTATGAGTTGTAGTTCAGAATTTCTGAGAAATAAGATTTGGGACTACTCTGTGATATTTGTCAATATAAAACAAAACAGAAAAATACTGTACTAATTTTCTTTTTTTAAAAAAGGCTAAAATACAGATGCAGGCTTTTGGACTGGCAGAATTTCAGAACCATGCTCTGACAAACCAGGAAAATACACTTCAGGAAAAAAATATGTCTACTGATTCTGTGAAGTTAAATTCATCAAGACCAATGTCTGTAATGAACAAAGAACTGAATCATCGCAAAGAAAAAGGTAAAAATATAGTACTGTAGTTAACAATGACATCATTTTTTATTATTAGGATTTAATGTGGAGCTGAGATATGAATCATGAATTAAGCTGGACTGCAGAGATTATAGGAAAGTTTATAGTAAATGTATTACTCTTTTTAGGAAATCTTCGAAGAAACTAGATAGCAAAATTGTGTGCAGTGATGAGTAGTTGCCAGCAAAATTCATATTCCATCTCTTTCATCATTGCTTTTTTGTTTCTCTTTGTTTTATTATATATTGTTTTCTTGTCCAGACATTTTAATTTTTATAAACTGAAGTGACTGATCTTTGGCTATAATAAAAATTCATTAATTGATAACTCATATAGAATTGTGGGATTCTCAACCAATGACATTTTGTTCAAAATGTCCACAGTGGATTCAGTTCTTCTTCTTTTGAATCAGCCTTAATATTATATGTTCTTATTTGCTGTTAGTCTGAGCAACCTAACCTTTGGTTAATATATGCTTCGCCATAGGATTAAAGAATTTCAATCTTTAATAGAAGAATTATTTTATGTGCCACCTTGATTAGGACCCTGGCTACTCATTCTCCATTTTTCAGAATTAAGTCTGACTAAAATAGAGAAACTGTGATCTAGTATGGTCTGATTGTCTATATGAGTTGATTAGAGTATTATTTACTGCTTGATTGTCTGGTGTTAATTCCTGCTTTGCTGGGTGTTAATTGCTAGAAAGGAGGTATTCTGGACTTTTTGTTTCCTTTTTAGCTTTTTTATTGTCTCTTTTAAATGATGTGTAAATGTGATATATTTCTATGTGCCTGTAATGATAGTTTACTGCATGGTAGCTTGCCCTGTTGGTAATTCCTTGATTAAGATACTTTTTCTGTTTGGTTGTCTGTCTGGTGTTAATTCCTGCTTATATACTCCAGCCTCTAGCTGGAGGCTGCTGGAGATAATGTCTTCTGGTTTTTTTGTTTCAAATAACCAAGGAAATAGAAAACAATACCCTAATCAAGGAACCATGAAGGAGTAAATCACACCCCACACTCACTAGCTAACTGATAATGTTCCTAGTCAGCAAGTAAGCAACCAAGCTCAGAGGGCATCAGGCACCGCACAGTTCAACCGGAACTACGTATGTTCTCTTGTATTGGAACCATATATAGAAACACGTACAGTGATCTCCAAAATTGGAGTTGCACATTGAATAAGTGGCTTTATAAGCTTTTTTATTTTTTTAAGTTTAAAGCTCTCAAATCAACTCCCAAGAATTGGAAGAATTTTAGGTTTTGTTGCTTTGAGCCTCCTGTTCTGTGATTCAGACACAAGAAAAATTGTCATTTATGTTTATTTGTGAAATATTTAGATCAGCTCTAAAAAGGTTCTTTTGTTTATGTAAGGAACCAGCGATGTTACTAAAGGGGAGTCCAGGAGAGAGGAGGTTCTTCTCAATCAAGACCATCTACAAATACCTTCTATTTTGAACAAAGATCATCAAGCAGTTCCTCCTGAACCAAAGCCAGAGCTGAATCACCATGAGCAATTTGGAAATGTAATTGGAGAAGCTTCAGTAGGAAACAAGACTGACAAATTCTCGACCCATCAAAATATCAAAAAAGGAAATGAAGTTGAAGAAATTGAACGAGAGGAGCTCTTAAACAATGACTTGCAGCAGGATGACCAGGAAACTAATAAATATCGTTAGTATAAAGATTGCTTTCTCTATGTTGGGCCAAGGTTACAGTATGGAAATGGAATAATTTCTTACATGTCCTTGGTTTACAGAATTGTCTGTTATACATTTATAAACATGGCATTCAAAGTAAATTGTGTAATTTGATTTGTTATACAATTGAAAGAGAAGCCAGAGTACATGGTTTGATTCTGTTTATATGTTTGATTCTGACTTAAGTGTAATGTAAATTCAGCTATTATATAATTCAATAAACCATAGTTAAGCCCAACATGGAAAGCCAATCATAATTTAGTCTTTTATGCATACATATTGTGCAGAAAAACTTAAGGTCGTCTTTGCAGTAAAATCTGAAGACAACTTTTTCATTTAAAGATGCATTAATGTCAGATGCAAGCAACCAGATCCACTCATGAAAGGTCCTAGTTAGCAACTATATTGGGTTGTACCTATATTACTTATTTCCAAGACTGTTTGTTTTCCCCTGGGAATAACCAGATAAAGGATTCATGGAACTTAGGGAGGGTCAAGTTTCTGCCTCTTGTGGATTGAGAATAATTCCCTGCTTGACCTCTCCTTCCTGCCTGGCTGGAAGGTTCCCAACAATGAAGTTATTGTTTGGCTTCTTTTCACAGGTGAATTTGAAATCAAAAGAGTGGGCCAGGATAATAAAGGGTCCGATTACAACTTAGATACGAATGAGGCAGAATCAGAAACAGATAAGCAAGCTGCTCTTGTTGACCAGCAAAATAATTTCAATGGTAAATTTTTGTGATTCCCATTTTCTGCTATAGGAAGTTTATATTGTAATTTGTCTTTTAATTAATGAACTTGAAAATTTTGTCTGGTAGAAAGACTGGTAGAAAGACTGTACAAATGACAATTTGCCACAATGTGGGTTTTGCATGGTGATCCCCAGGTAAGAGTAAAATAGAGATAATTTCTTAATTATTTCAGTTTCATTATTTTTCTTTCTTTTTTTAGATCAAAATCTGGAAGATTCCAAAATGGAAAACCACTTGAAGCTCAAGGGAGCTCAACAACAGAAACTGAATAACAATTTCAGTCTGTGACTCTTGCAAAACTATTTAGGCAAGTTTATCTCAATTGCTTTACAAAATTTGAATCGGGATTTAAATTGGTCCTTATTCCTCTCCATCAGGAAGGTTATCTCCAGACTAAACGGGTTGGTTTTACTAAACAGGTTGGTTGTACATCCATCGACTACATTGTGACAATGTTGCAGGTGAAAATAATCCAATGAAAATATATGAAATCAACCTGTTACTCAACTACCAATATAAGTAACACCTTAGATACAAATTGTCCTGTTCTAAAAATTGAGAATGTTGCATAGACTGTAGCTTGAGACAAAGTTTTGTTCTGATCTTTCCATATTATTATTCTCAGTTTATGAACTCCTCCTAGAAAGTCAATTTTTTACTTATTTTTACAGAAACTTCCTTCAAAAAGAAAGTACTCTAAAGAACTTTATACTATATTCCTTTAAGTGCTTTGCTTTGAGGAATCTCCTATTTAATGCAGTGGGATATGGTATCAAGTAAATGTGCGTAAAACTGAGCTCTGTGTCTACATTTCTTTTATTCAAACACTATTTTCTTTTTTGAATTGTAGGCATGATTTAAGTATTAACCAAATGCAGAGGATTTCCTGCATTTGTGTAAAACAGGCCTTACTTGTTCTGGAGTAATATACAAGAGTAGCCAAATTGTACTTGAATATATGAAGAAAATGAATATAAACCCCAAATGTTTTGCTGCTTCATACTGTCTTATTTTGGTGTGAAATAAGGAACTGCAATATCATATTGGGTATGATGTTGATTTGCTGCCAACATGGACCATAGCACTTTAGCCCTGTTAAAAATAATTAGAGTAAATGCAATGCAATTATTTTGTAAAACAAAGTATTAACTGATTACTATAATATTTTGTCAAATGTAAATACTGGGTTTATTTTGATTAGGCTCTTGATTATAAAATCAGTGGGTTTTCAAGATTCTTGTAATCTGGTTGTTAGGTCACTATCAATAAAATAGTGCACTTGCTGGGAGCAGTGTTCTGTAATACATATTTTGTTTCTTAGTGTTTAGTTGTGTTGTTAATCTTTCAAAAATTGTTTATTTTATTGCATAAATGTATAGTTCTGTTTTATAGTTCTACTTGCATAGGTTAAGTAGGTCTCTATAAAGGTGGCCCTTGCATTATGACCATTTGTTCAGTGACCAAAGTTTTGATGATAATGATCCTTGAAGTTGTGATTGTTACAGCATCCCCCCATGATTGCAATTTGGGCCTTGGCAATTGGCTCAATTGTGATGGTTGCAGTGACTTATAGTAATGTGATTACCATTTTGTGACCTTCCCTGCCAGATTCCCATTAGTAAAGTCAATGGGAAAGCTGGCAGGATGTCACAAGTTGCTCCTGCCATTTTTTTACTTGTCTGCACTCCATAGCATCCACTTGGGGCATCCATCTGCCTGTGGCCCATGCTTTCCAGTCTGCTTGCCTGAGATTCCTGCCTCTTCCCATGTCATGGATATGTGAGGGCCTTGCTTAATGATTCACATGGTCCTGGACTTACAATTGCAACTGGAATGCTAGAATTCTCATTACTAAGTGATGTGGTCATGTGATGTTGCACTTTGCTTAGTGATGGAAAATCTGGTCTCAGTTGCTGGTAACCCAAGGAGTACCCACAGTTTAAATATGTGAAAAACCTCCCCTCTAAACTTTACTTGTTTCAAATCAGATACTGCATTTAGCTGACTTATTAGAAAGTAATCCTAAGGCAGACTTGTTTCGTAAGGAAACTGACATTTGTATATACCATTATTGTAACCGAGGATAGCAAAGATGGCCCTATTTCTGAAATGTTAGAAAACAACCCCTGAACAATGAAAACTGATCTAAATGTAGATGCTAACTACTAGCTAAAGCAGTGAGCAACCAAAATACAAAAAGTAAAGAGGTATAGCGTCCTAGCTAACCAAATTCAATCAGAAGCTCTTATAGAACCAGACAGCAGGACCAGTGTATTTTTCCCCAAGTAAATTCTAATGCAAATGAAAACAGAACATTTTCCTTTATTGCATTGTATTTTCAGAGGGTTCAAGCATGTTATGAAATGTTCCAACACCATTCATAAAAATGATTTATGATAAATCTAGAATAAAAACATACATTGCTTCAACAATGTAGTTATAAAATTAGCTCCAGTAGAAGAACATTACACAAACCCATTTTAAAAGAGCATATACTGTAGCTGTTATGGAGGCTGAATGAAATTCTCTTGATAACAGTACTTTTGACCAAGAGCTTTCTGTCCCTTTTCAGCACGGCATAAAGGAGTCTCTCCGAGGCAGCTTTATTATACAAATTATAATTCATCTTTCTCCTAAATGCTTCTTTTCAAACAAGTTTCACTATTGGGAAGTATCTGTGAGGAGAAAAATCAAATTCTGGAGGAACCTGGAATAACAAATATATATATATACATATATACATTAGTGTCCATTTAAAATAGCTTTTCAATAATTCTTTCATTCAAACTGGATTTTTAAAATATCAAGTACACCAGAAAAATTCCAAAAGGGGAGATGGGAAGATATTTGATGGACAGATATTATGAAATTTAAGATTCTAAATTCAATGAAGCATCCTTCTAAATAAGCATATACTCTTCAGTTATTGTGATTATAGAAATACATTCCATTCACGTAATTTTGTCATCACATATAACCTAGTTCTCAATCAGACATGAACTTGTAGCTCTGATACCTTTGCAATGGGTACTTTAGTATTAAATAGAGCAAGAAGGTACTCCCTTATTTTCTTCCTCACCGTAAGTCCCAAATTTGTTCCTGGCTAGGTCCCAAACCTCTATTATAGATGCATCAGGTTTCTGCTAGATACAGTTCAGCATGACTGTCTCCATTTGACAGACTTCAGTTTGTTCCCATAATAACTGTTTTAATTTAACTGCAATTTGCTTACTTTAGAATCCTTTTTGTGACCTCCTGCCAGCAACTTCATCACCACAATATTGGGCTTAGCAACTTTAAGAATTCGATTAACCTAGAAGGGGATAGTCAAATTTCATATCTGCAGATAGTTAAAAGACCAGTTGCAATGAACATTTAATAAGAATGCTTGCAGTTTTTATATTTACTTCTCTATAATGGCCTATTTATTAATCCACTCATATACTAACAAACATACTTTACAAAAATATTGTTCTAACATGTTACAATAAGCACAGTGATGTGCTTTTCAAATATTGACATTATTCCAGGGTATACTGAAGCAGTCTGGTTAAATGTGCTAAAAGGACCTAGGTTATTGTCAACTTCTTTTAAAGGACAGACGGCTTTCCGTACTAAGAGATAAACAGATTATCTTGTTCTTTTTAACCAAATCACATACAAAGTTACAAAGAAGAGATGCAGAGCAAATTTCTGTTTAACGGGAGAGAGTGGGTAAAACAATAACAACTTTAAGAACTAGAATTTCAAATTTGGGGAAAGGCTGTTTGTTTGTCTGGCCATGTATCCTTTTTTCCTTCATCAAGATTGATTTGAAATTCTGTTCCATTGTTAATACTGTTGAATTGATTTTTTCTTGTTAATTAAGTTAGCTCACTCCCTCTTAGCCCAACCCACCTAACAGGGTTGTTGTTTTGGAGAAAATAGGAGGAGGAAGGAATATTAGGTAGGTAGGTAGATAAATAGATAGATCCAGTTTCATCATAAAATATCAAGCATTAGTGCCCAAAGATTTCAGATACAAGTAATCCTCGACTTAGAACTATATCTAAGCCCTTCAATTACAGTCATAACACATGATGGTTGCAAAGTATCAGATGACCATGCCTGATTTTACCATTTTTTTTTGCAGCAGTTGTTAAGCAAATGCGATAGTCATAAAGCAAATGCTGTGGTTGTTAAGCAAATTCATTGTATGGTATGGGATGGTTTTGCTGGAAACCAACAGTAAACCCCAATTTCTGGTAGAAATGTCATAGATCGTGATCACTTGACCACATGGTATTGCAAACAGCTCTAACTCTCGGCTGGTTGCCAAGCACCCAAACTGCAGTCACATGACTATAGGGGGAACAGCCATAAGTAGCTTTTTATGGGTCTGTCATAACTATGAACAATCACTAAGTGACTTTATATAAATTGAGGACTTATATAAACTATATAAATATAGACTATATTTAATGACAATGATACATTTGATACTAAGAGTTTGTGCTAGCAGAATTAGGTAGACTATCTACATATCTCTCCCTTCAATCAGTAATCTCTGAATATCATAAACAAGTTTCAGTTTATTCTCCCTGTTCTGTAGTCAGATTTTTACCTCATGATCTGGGTTAGAGATATTCTCCAGTATCATTTTAGCTTGCTGGAAATGTTTGCTAGCAGCCATGTAGAGATCAGAAGACTGAGGAGGAGGACTGTATTTGTTTAGATCAGACATTTCCTAAACATTAAATAATAAGTGTCCTTTAAATAGCAGAAACAAAAGAATCCTTGAAAAATGTATTTAAAAATAGGTTGTGGTTTGATGCAAAGAGCCAGCATGCAGAAGCAGAACTATTTTATCTAGTTCATAACATTAGTTCATACATAATTTTATAATCAATAATTATTTACTTGTGGTACTGTAAAGATTAACAAATTATATTTTCATCACTAGTAAAAGGTTGAGAAATGCTATTTCATATTTTAAAGGCAGGTTTGGTATGTAACTTGGTATAAACTACTGTTTCCTGCCCTCATTCCAAGGAAAATAAATATATATTGTCGAGAACAATTTCTTATGAAGATGAAAATACTTACAACATTTTGAAAAATCTTTTTTTTGGACATACAAATAAACTAACATGGATTTAATATAATTACGATTCACCTTGAATTGCAAATAGTGTACAGGTGGTGGTGTGATGACACTGTTGAATGGGGCAAACCGATGTTCATATCGAACTTGTTCACTATCCAATTCAAATTTTGGTTTTCTCACTTTACCATCCATGTCAAAAGCAATCATAGTCTTCAGGAAAATGCAAAGCAGCAGAATGAGAGATGTGCTTGTTACAATAGCAGCAATAGAAATGTTAATATATGTACCTGCTAGTTACTAATAATTGAAAAATGATTTATAAAACAAATATACTTCTGATTATAATTGCATATGACTCTTGACATTCTACCCTCGCAATTCCCTTATGAAATGTAGTTCACAACTGTATTACTGCAATTGTTCTTAAATAGCAATTCATATTATCACATGACTATACTATTGAAATGAATTCAGAAACTGTAGATAGTCCAAAATAAGTAGCCTACATGCTAATGGGTACAAGGAGGTTTCAGATTTAACACCAATGCCAGGTCCAATTCAAAGTGTTAATGTTGAAGCCTACATGACTCAGCCCCTGTATATGTGTACAGAACTGTCTCTTCCAATTAGATTCTGCAATTCTGTATTCCTTCTAAATGGTATAGTAAATAAGGGAATAGAGACCCAGGGAGAGTTTGTGACTGCCCTTGCACAATTGAATGGCTTGTTCCGCCCAGTTTCATGGGACCCCCATCCTGTTAGCCGTTAGAAGGCCAAGAGCATCCTGCTCTGATGAACATTTAGCTGCTAATGGCAGTATTAGGCTGCCTTTTTTGGACTGCATCACTGAAAGAGATGTGGTTCTATTATGTCATTTTTACTGAGATTTTGGTTATTTATGGTTGAAAAAGTTTGTTGTATTATGTATCGATGTTGATGGCTATTATAAACCACCTAGAGTCTCTAAAGTGGTAAGTAGACATAGTACTGATGTTACTATATAAATAAATAGAGTTGCACTGGGTCCCTCGTCATTATAAAGTACCATGGTTTCATTTCTAATTAAGCAAAGGACAGTATTATGTCAGTAACCTATAGTCAAACATTGTATATCTGGGTATACAGATATGCCATTTATAAACCTTTATTTTTTTAAAAGACTATTTAACGTACTGAATTTATATAATGGATAACATTACCTTGTACATCCCAGCACACATATTTTGATAGGCTTGGCTCATGGTAATCTCTCTGCTCAGAGGACGAGCTGTAATTTCATGCACATAAAGATTTTATCATAAAAGCGTGCTAACTTCTGAAATATTTTTAAAAACCCATATCTGAAAAATGAAGTAGATCTCATAAGTAATACCTGTTATTTTACAAAATTTGCACTGGTCCTACAACAGAATATTTTATTGTGAGAGACACATGCCCAATCTTTCCTCAAAAAGGCCACTTTTTAATGTACTACTGAGTTGTAATAAACATTAGTAACTGAAAAATATTTTTTATTTTACTTAGACTTAAAAACCACTTGAATTGTGACCAATTAAGATTGTTTAACTGGGGAAGACTTTTTAATAATAATAAAAGCAAGCTGAATTTTTGATGATGGATAAGTTATGAAAACCCTGAGGTACCTAAGAATCTGGCTAAACAAATAAATCTAACTGGGAAAAATACTGGAGCAGTTATTCAAAGACAGAATGTAATTAGAGGAAAGAGAAGTTCAAACTTATACATTTGTTCAACAATGCAATGTGGAATTAAGATTATATTCCAGCGTTATTACTATTGCTTAATAAATTATTTTACAATATCTATGCCATGGGTATTTTATCATACTTTATTGTTGATTGCCATAAGGCTATTTTTAACTGTTGAGAGATTCTGGATAATGGCAAGAACAAATCTAATACTGTAAAATAAACTCAGTAAAAAAAACCTAACTACAAGTGGAATCTTGCAAGACGAGCACCTCGCTGCACGAGATTTTTGCAAGATGAACAAATATTTTTAATAAAATTTATTTCAGTTAACGAGCAGCAACTCGCAAGATGAGCAAGCTTCATGCGATAACTTATGCATCATCAGTCAGTGTGCTCTGTATTTCCCGTTCAGGCAGCAACTGCGCACAACTGCGCAAGAGTTCTGCCGATGCTGCCATGTGCAGTTTACTCCATTACTGTCCATGTGCTGTCCTGTGAGATGTTGCTGAGGGAAAAGGCCCTTTTGCCTTGAACGGCAGTGGCAGCGGATCCTCCGAGCCAGCAGGGGGCGCCAGACAGCAGCTGGCCTAGCAGCAGCAGAGGCCAGAATCTGCCTCAAAGCAGATACGTAAGTGCTGGTTAATTTGCTCTATTTCTGCTTTATATCGTGTGTTAATCATTGTTACTTGTTTCAGATGTTAGGGACAATCATTTCCACATCAAATTCCGTTGAAAATGATTTTTTCTGAATATTTTTGGGGGCGTGGAAAGGATCGCCCAACATTCCATTGTTTCCTATGGGAAACCTCATTTCACTTTAAGAGCATTTTGCACTAAGAACGTTTCCTGGAACGGATAAGTCTCGTCTTCCGAGGCTCCTCTATATATGGATTTCAATTTCCAAAATTCCCCATCCACTCATGGAGAATTCTAGAAGTTGAACTCCATACATCTTAAAAGTTGCTAAGATGGAGAACTGCTGTTCTGGATCATTCAGGTAGTTTTCAACTTATGATCATAATTAGAACATAGTTTTGGTCATAAGTTATGACAGATATAAAGCAGATGACCAATTTTACCTTTTCTGTGGCAGTCATTAGGTGAATACAGTGGTTGTTAAACAAACCCATTGTTTGCAATGCGATTTTTTGCTGGAAACTGAAAGTAAATGCTGGACACAATCACAGTAATGTGACTGTGGGTTGCTGCAAACATCCATATAGGTGAGTTGGTTGCCATGCATCCAAAATGCAGACACATGACTGTGGGGAGAGACCTTGGATGTCAGAAATTCAAATCCAGGTTGGAAGTCCAATTTTTGGAATTTATCATAACTTTGACCAGTTGTAAATCAAGGACTACCTGTACCACATTTAGGCATTAGCTAAAGTAATGAAATGCTATCCTGGATTCTTATAGAAAATCACAAGGGAAATACTGCAGCTAGCTAGCGTCCCCCCAGAGAGGAACTGCCTTGCTGTGGTTGGGGGGCTTGTGTGCTCTGAAGA
>JANHZU010001180.1:210493-221940 GCA_032468055.1 Acrochordus granulatus
TCACTTGGTTGATCTTACAATCACACATTTGAATTACTATAACGTGTTCTACTTGGGAATGCCTTTGAAAACAACTTGGAAACTATACTTGATACAAAATGCAACAGTCAAGATGTTTACACATGAGAGCCAGGATGCAACTGCAATAAGTATTCTCCAATAGCTGTCTGCCCACATACTTCTGAATCCAATTCAAAGTGCTGATTTTAATCGATAAAAGATCTATATGGTTTGGTTCCAGGATATCAAAATTTCCTCCAGGTGGAATCTATCCAGTCTGTACATTCAGGCAAAGGATTGACTCAATTCAAACACTTTAGACTTTTATATCATTTTTTTTCACATGAAACAAATCACCTTCCATAATAAGGGAGTTACTATTGTTGAATAGTAATCATCCTAAACATCCTAGGTGCATATGTTTTCTTTTATTATATACATCTCCTCTATGTAAATATGTTCTTCTCAGTACTATACTAAATTTTTAAAGTTAAAAATTTTTCCACTGATTTCTGCCCTAGGGATTCTTAGTGACACCAAAATGTCAGTTGCATCTTACTGCAATGTTTTTGTATTTCTCTTTCTTCTGGAGGCAAAATATTCCTTCAATATTTTCTCATCACTTCCTTCTGGTCTGTGAAATGCCACTAGATGTGGAAATGGGCTACTGTGACTTGGAATGGGAACCTTTGTGAAATTACATACTAAACAAGTTTCAAAACAAAACTTGGTACATAATGAACAGGAACCTCTATACTATTTCCTTTGCCATTTTATAAATATTTTCTCCAAAGTAATGTAGTATTTGTTTTAATTCAAATAGCTGGTTGAGTTTCTGCTAAAACTATGGAACTGTCCACTTAGAATAGGTCATACATTGAAAAAAATTACCTTTTATCCTTGCATTTAAGTATTTAAATAAGTGCATTTACATTTCATAACACTATCAATACTCACTCGAACGCAGTGTGTGACAAAGGAGTCAATATAGTCCTTAGCTTGGTGATTGTTATAAAGATAACACCTAAGAGAAAGTGAGTAAAATTATTTTGAATGAAAACTAAAGATGTACATTGTCATAAATTTGAGGTGGGTAACCTAAGCCACTCTCCTCCCCCAAACTATTTTTTATGGCTCCCAGAGCATATCCATATTTCACTTTCAAAGTCTGGCATAAGACTACTAATCTTAAATGATGGAATTTTTTGCACTTTCATTATCCTCAATTCTACCCTCCCTCCCAAAAAATAAAAAACCCTAACATTTTTGGGTAAATTGGTGGGGTTATTGTTTCACTAGTCCTCTGGTCCTTGGAGGCTTTTTAAAAGTATAGCTCATAAATAAAACAACTGTTTGCTTCTATCCTTAGGTGAAACAGTTGACTTGTATTCCTAACTATGATTATGCCATAAAACTCTCAGTGAGTTTTTCTCCCTAAACAATGCTGTTTTTTTAATTCACAGAGAATTAAAGCAGAACTTAACCAACACCCACACCCCTTTCTTAAACATTAAATGATACTATAAATATGTAAATTAATAGCCAAATAGATTTTGCTACTCACTTAGGTGAAAGTACTGGTGGGCTGACAAAAGATCTTAGAGCATCTTTTACCATGTCTTGCATAAGGTGAGTACCAAACACTTTTTTATTGTCCACAAGAAAAGTTGTCTGAAACAAAATATATCTTCATTATTTTACATGACTATTAACATAATCTTCAATCTTTCATTGTATTTTTCCCACTTGCCTGTAACAGTGATCTTGAAAGAACACAAGGGGATTGTTCACTAAATTCACAGAAAAAATCCTATTTATAAACAGAATAAGAAAATCATGGTTAACATTTTGCAAAAGGTACAATGTATAAAGATGAAGGCCATGTTCCTTTTTAAATATGGAACTTCTTCCATCAGCAAAAAGGAGCTTCCCATAACAGGACATTTGAGACACTTAGAGTAATTATAAAAAGTAATCTAAAAATTCAGTTTCAATATTCTGTTTATTTTAAATTTCTTTGCTCATTATGTTTTCTGCTTTTGAAAATGACATGAAAAATGAAATGAGATATTTTTTAAGTGTGAAAACATTCATGAAAAATCCTTGGTATTATTCCAAGAGGATGTCTTTGTATCCCAATTAATAATATGTTAAAATATTAATACTTACCAGTATGCAATGCAGATTGGTTAAATTGATGACTTCGCATACAGTTTTGATTCGTTCTATAAGTTTTGAAAAATAGTTAACCATTTCTTCTCTTTTAATAATTTTTGCATATCGAGGGAAAGTTGGAGGAAGCAACCTCTGATTAACTAATGGCTCAAAGCCCATCATTATAGGGTGATCTAAAAAAATAATAAAGAATTCAGCTATGTTTCTACATTTAAGTGCTCTATTATACAATAGTTAGCTGATCAAGGAACAGTTTACCAATTGATAAACAACTTTCAAAATGCTAATTTTGTCAGTTAAGCAGTTTAAAATTAATTTTATCAACATTTATTGAATAGCAAAGTATTCAAGTTCAGTACATCTTATGTAATGAGGAAGAAAAATGAAATATGATTATAGATTTTTGCATTGTTTGTCTCAGAATTAAAACACTGTTGTCTAAAGATTTAGACATAAGGATCACTTATGATAAATAAGGTCCTGCAAATACCAGTGCTTTGTAAAGTCTAAATATATTTGTTCAACTGTAATAAATTCTTAACTAGGGGAGACCAAGTTTCAACTCTACCTTCAGTCATGGAACCATGATAGGTAATTTTGGTTTAATCACTCTCCCAATCTTATCACCTTGCTGGGCATTTGTTTTTTAGACAAAAGATTGAAAGAGGAATCTACAATATTTATAAATTTATAACTCTCAAATAACTTTACATTATGCTGTCATTGCATGTGTAGTTAAGATGGTATCTTAACTATATTCACAATGCTAATGGGATAAATGGCTATTGCCAGTCACTTGTTCTCTTCTCAAAATTCTCCCATACTCATTTGTTGACAGTAAACAGCAAGAAAAAAATATATGTATGGAAGTCAAATATATTTCTCCATATTTGAATACTGTATTAAGGGCTACCAATGAATTTTAGCTATATTTCTACCTATTTAACCAACTAAATAAAAGAACAAAGCTCTTGAGTTGCAAGAGGCCAGCAGCTGAGTCCTGGGAACAAACTGGCAGAAGTTAGTGCTACCAAAGTTTTAAATATATTATTCCTAAAATAATGAATGAACTAAGAACTGTACGATGACAGAAAGCTAGAATTCTGAACTTACCCTGCAAAGGAGAACAGAGAGTGAATTGAAAATACTTTAATGAAGATCCTCAGTGAGAAATGAAGAAAGAATGGCTTATAGAAAATCTGGATTGTGCTACAATATTTAAGAATTCTACATATAATCTCATTGAAACACAATGAAAACATAAAATGAGAATCTTCTTCAACAGGCAAAACACTCTAACAAATATTTCTATTTCTAGAGACTCAAACTGGAAGTACCTCCAAGTACTAATGGGGAATTTTCAGTATATCTGTATCTTAAGAAGAATGCCTGAGATGGAAAATGTAAGTTAATTACATTATTGGATGATCAATATTATTACATATTTTCTGAGTATGTACCAAAATTGCTATGACAGCTGCAAGGAGCAGGCAAAACAAGATATGATCCCTGTCTTGATAAATTAAATAAAAAGACTATGACAAAAAAGACTCATTTTGGGCTCTTGGATATTTTGAATTTTAGCAAAAGTAACCTTCTTCTCCAGCAACAACAAGAGAACATTCCTGAAAGTAATTGCTTACCTCCTTTGGTTGTATCATTCTGAGCCTGAATACCATGATGTATTAAGTTGTGAATAGCAGAAAGCAAATCAGCAGCCTGAGTCATCAATTTCTGAGCTTCTGCAACTGCACTAGTCTGTTCAGAAGCAATTTTAAAAGCTTATGTATAATAAAACAACTGTTGTGTTAACAATTAGTACAAGGAAAGGCAACATACAGTATAATATAGTATATTATATTGTATCATATTCTTGTTTCTACATGCTACATCTGCATTTCAACTCAAAAAATTTAAAACCAATCATACAAACTTTATTACTGTAAAATAAAACTACCACTTCTAAAACAGGTAATGGCAACATGGTCCCTCATTCCTCTAAGAACTCTACCTACCTCAAAAGAAAACAAGAATTAAAATGAACATTATGCGAAAACATTGTAATTTCAGGCAGGGTCAGTTTGAGATCTAAGATTTCAGTCATGACAAGAGCATTGACATTAACATGCTAGAGTGTACCCACTCAAATATTTCCTTGATTCTTTGCAGTCAATAAGTTGACGCAAATTTTAACCAAATTACTGTGAATAATGCGCCACCCATAGATAAGCCAAGCCTTAAAATTATTATATATTTTAGTTTTCATAATTGGCTCATCCATAAATTTCACATTTTTCATGGGATTTTGGTTAATTCAGGGGTCAGGGATGAGCTTATACAGGATATACTGGTACTTTTAACATATATTATGCCCCCTCCCTTATGGTCTTCTGGAAGGGCCTTAAGACCCGGCTCTGCGAGATGGCCTGAGGCTCCAGGGGGAGCCACCCTCACCCACCTCTCTAGTCCGTCGGGATTTTTATTTTATTTTTTTTAATGTTTTTAACCGTTGTTTTAATGCTTGTTTTTGTTAGCCGCCAAGTTTCCAGATTTCAGCAGCATAGAAATATAATAAATAAAACTATATATTCATGGATAAGCCCATCTGAATAAGCTGACCCAATTTTTGAATATATTTTACTACCTGAAATTCTCAGCATATCTGGAAGTATGTACAGTACAAGGTGGTATCATAAAGTTTTAATTATCACATTAAACAGAATGAGATACACAGTTAAATTTGGTATCTTGAACTTAAGTCTTCTCAACATAGACACCCTGCAGAGCCACACATTTTTGCCAGCATTTCTTGACCTTTCTGCAATGCAATATTATAGAAGTCTTGAGAACCACTGTTCCACTTCCAGAATAACATCATCTTTGTTGTCAAATCACTGATCTCACTATGGCTCCTTCATTTCAGGGAAGAGAAAGAAGTCACTGGGTGAGAGATCAGGTGAATGGGGCAAAATTTCTAGCCACACCTGTTGGCTTCCACAGTGGATGCTTGGGTAAATGAGCAGATACATTGTTGGCTAGGAGAGAAATGCCTTTGACCATATCACAATGTTTTTCTTTCACTGAATGTCACAATTTATGCAGAAGATTGCAGTAGTAGGCACTGGAAATGGTCTGACCCTTTGAAAGTAATTGGTTAGGATTATGCCACAACAGTCCCCAAAAATGGACAGCATGACCTTCCCAGCAGATTTCTGCACCTTCACCGTTTTTTTTGGTGGGGGGAGAAGTATTTCCACTCCTTGCTCATCTCTTTGGTCTCTAGATCGTTCAGGTAGACCCAGCTTTCATCCATAGTTATGAGATGTACAAAGAAATCCTCTTCATTCTGCTCCAAAGAATCAACATCTGCTTTGAAACTTCACATCCAATTTGCCTGTGAGATGGAATCAGCAAACAGGGAACCAATTGTGCTGACATGGTAGACATGTACAGTTGCTCATGTATAGTTCTCCACACACTTCAATAACTAAGGCCAACTTTATTCATGACCACTTCATTGGTTATTCATCTGTCTTTGAGGATAAAGCCTCCACTTTCTTCACTGTGTCAAGATCATCTGTGATTGAAGGTCTGCTGGTTTGAGGCTCATCTGTGAGGGACACAGGGACATATGTCCAGTTTGGAAACTCCTTTTCCACCTCACAACAGTGTCATATGATGGACTTTCATCACCATAAACAGCTATAATTTCATCATGGACTTGATGGGTGCTGTTACCCTTCAGATGAAGTAATTTGATAACACTGCGGGCTCCAATTTTGTCCATCATGCACATTACTGACTTCTACTGGCTCCTGAAACTAAACAAGTTGACATAGGTAGCTGTAATTTACAACATCATGCACATAAGGATTCATGATTATACTAATGAAATTATATCCGGATACCTCAATAACTTCATGGTGATAATTAAAACTTTACGATACCCTCTTGTACGGTGCTTTCTAAATGTTGAAGCTCTACATATCAATTGACATGAACATATAAAGCAATAATTTGTGGCAGCTGAAATGTATTTAAAAATATTCAATTAATCATACCTCTTTCTTGGTAAAGGCTATTAATACAGTCAGTAATATCCGAGTAAACTTCACTCTGCTGAATACGGCAAAGCACTGTTGATGCTATTGTAAAATCAATTTCAAAATTAATACATTTTAAAATTTTATAAAAGAGGAGGTTTAAAATGTAAACTATGTTTGCTATTCATATATACAAAAGTTGTGTTGTTATTCTGAACACTTTATTACAAATAAAGACCCTTCTGGATTAGTTAAAAATAACAGATGATCCGTGCTCATTTCCATTTCATAGCTTAAGAACCAGCGTTATCCAAAGACGCTTCTGTGGTCATGTGGCCAGCATGATTATATGCCAAGGCATACAAAACACTATTACTTTTCCATCGAAGGTGGTATCTATATAACCACTTGCATTTTTATATGCCTTTGAACTGCTAGGTTGGCAGAAGCTGGAGCAAGTAACAGAAGCTCGCCCTATTATGCAGCAGTGCTTGGGTCTCGAGCTGCTGACCTTCTGACTGAAAAGTTGTGTCTTAACTGCTCAGCCACTATAAAGGCAAAGATGACCCTGCCAGTCATGACCGACTCTAGGGTGCGGTGCTTATCCCTGTTTCCAAGCCGAAGAGCCAGTGTTCACCCTGGGATACTTCCATGGTCATGTGGCTGGCATGACTAGACGCCAAAGGCACACGGACACTATTACCTTCCTGCTGGAAGGGATAGTACCTATTCATCCACTCACGCTTGTGCACTTTCGAACCTCTAGGTGGGCGGGAAGGCTCAGCCACCATGCCCCTATCTATAAGAATACAATTTTTAAAAGTGTACCTTCAATGTGATCAAAGTGCATGATTACCACTAAAAGCAAGGTGCAATTCAAATCCTGCCAAAATCAAGACCAAAACAATCACCCCAAGAATCTTACGATTCTAACAAATTTATCTTTTATTATACAGTATATCTTTTTTTTAGCTTAGGATTCTTTTTATGCGACCTTGAATAACATACAAGTATCCTTACTTCAAGTTCTACTTCTGGATCTCTCTCTTCTCCTTGTCGGCTTCGAGTGCTCTAAAATCAAAGGCATTAGAACAATTTAATGATGCAGTACTAATTAAGTACTATGAAGAATTAAGTTCATAGCTCAGTGTCACATAAATGGCATTAAATGGCATCTTTATGCAATAAACAGATAAAGATAAGATGTCCTATATCACATATACTTTAGAAGAAATCTAAGATATATTTTTCTTTGATAAATATTAGAGATAAGCCAGAGAAGTCTAGGCAGAATAATTCTATTGATTCTGTACTTTTTTAGAGTTGTAGTTTTGGACTTATTTGTTCATATTTTATTATACTTGGAATAACCTTATAAAACTAACTTTTGAAATAGCCAACAGAAATACCTTAACTCGCCGCTGCAGATCATCTTCAACATCCTTTAGCATACCTGGAAAAATATTATTCAATTCAGCAGTATGAATTCTACTTGAAAAAAATCAGTTATGTACTCGTCTGGGAACAGGACCAACATGTTTCCCAAGTGTTTTCTAAGACTCTTGAAAATTGTGTTTTTCCCCCTTTTTTTAAAAGAAAGATACCATGCCTATAAAGCAGTACCAGACTGGTTTTCAGCTGTCTTAAATTCTACCTTTATTTTTTCTAGCATGTCTCTGGACCCCAAAGCAATTTAGAAAAATTTCAAAAAGGAGAAGAAGTAGTATTAGTTTTAGCCACTGACCAAAGATGAATCTATTGTATTTCTACTAAAAACAGTACTGAAGACAATTAACTGTAAGATACAGATAAAAACAACTTTTGCTTCAAAAAAAAAAACTCTTAAGACATATGGATCAGGTACTTGCTCTAAATTACTGACTTGGTTTTCAGTGTGGCCCTAAATCTCCTTGTCTTTAAGTCTCTATGCAAGTTAAGAACTTGGATGTTCAACTTCAATTTCTGTCCCCAATTCAGAGGATATTCATAAAGTTATACTTTTTATTTATAATCTTATGATTTTTAGTATGGTTTGAAACTTGTTCAATATCTCTATAGAGATTTCTGACAGAGAGATCATTATTTGTGACAGATCAGTGTCATCTTGTGGTCTATCTTGAGTACTATATTTGTATTGTTTTTAATTTTTTTAACTATCTACTATATTAACTTGATAGCATGCAGTGGTGTGAGTGGTTAAGATGTTGAGCTTGTTGTCCAGAAGATCAGCGGCTTGAGTTCAAGACCCAAGAGCCACTGTGTAACAGGGTGAGCTCCCATTGTCTGCCTAGCTCCTGCCAACCTAGCAGTTTGAAAGCATGTAAAATATGCAAGAAGATAAATAGGTACCACTTTCAGTGGGAAGGTAACAGTGTTCTATGCACCTTGGCACATAGTCATGCTGGCCATATGACCATGGAAGTGTCTTCGGGCAACACTGGCTTTTCAGCTAGGAAACAGAAATGAGCACTACCCCCTAGAGTTGGCCATGACGGGCAGAGGAAACCTTTATCTTTATCTTAATCATATTAACATACATACTTAATTCTTTCTAGCTGCAGTTATCCTTAAAGTAAAAATAATTGGCAGTGATGATAATGGTGAAATTGCTTGACTAATCACTGTTCCCAAAATCTTCCAAATTTTTAACAATTTTTTCTTATAATGTGCCTTTTCAAAGCTATTCTTTTCTGTTTCTTTGTAATAAATATCTATGAAGGCCAGTTCCCTCTATACTAGTTTATGCCTGCATTCAAATAGTCTTAGTTTAAAGATAATCTTCTAAATCTAAATTTTTACAAGGATTCCAGACCAAAAGTCAATATACCTCTAACCTTGTTTATTGACAACATTCAGAATACAAAACAGATTCAAAATATACAGTGAAGTCTTGGTTTAGAGAATGGAAGTGATTCACGCATCAAGCACCATCAAAGTTTCTTACAGTTCAATAGTATATTTTTCAGTCCAACACACTATAGTTTGATACATAAGTTCCTACATATCAAATTTGCAAATTGTGGCTTAAGAGACTCATTTAAAACAGTTGAGTTAGTTTTAGATATTATAAATATTTATGCCTGATTGCAAAAAAACAACAAGCAAAGACCATCTGAATATAAGCAAAATCTTGCAATGCTTACCTGTGCATACCTAGCTGTTCTCAAATCCACAAATACCAGTACATACAACTTAGACTTTATTCTTTCAAAGTAACAATGACTTATCCCAAGAAAAGAGATAATGAGTTTCAGGTTTACCTGTAACTCGAAGATCTGTCACACTGTTTGCCATTTTAAATCCATATGTCATGGACTGAAAATCTTCCTAAATACAAAAGGGAAGGAGGTGAAGAAGGTTCTGTGGTCAAGACAAATTTGTAACAAGTAGCAACCCGCTTCACAACATTTTTACAAGAAGCATGTCAGGTTACATTTATACCACTAGATATTTTCAGAAAACACAAGACAGATGGAATACAATAACATTTTAATATTTATTACTCCATCAAAGTTATAGGAATTAAGATTATTCCCATTTCTGTTTGATTTGCCCCATAGCATATTTTATGTATATAATTTCCTATATAATACAGTGTAAAATTGATGAAAAAAATCACTTTATTCGTGATTTCAGACTTCATTTATTAAACTACAGTTTAAATGAATTGAATTTCCCTAATTCAAACATCACAAGAAATCTTGTTTATATCTGATCCCAAGGAGAGATTTAATTGATTTAGTCGTAAGCCTTTCTTACTTTATTGATTTGTTCATGCTTAAAATAGCTATGTTATTTTATTGATGCTTTTGGTTGTATGAAATACTAACAACTGAGTAAGGGCAAATTTGTTATAGTAGCTTCAGTACAAAAATGAGGGATATGCCAAGCACAAAGGAATGGAAAGTTCTACATTTATATGTAAGTATCCCACAAGGGATCTGGAAGGGGATGTTCCAGAAAGTGTCTCGTAAACTTTAAGTTAAAGATGAAAACTGTATAATTATAAGCAAATAAAATGTAAAAACAAAACTAATACCCTGAGAACACACTGTAAGAAAGAAGACAAAGATATTAAAAAGTAGTACAAGCAAAAAGAAAACTATAATAGCCAACTATAACTAAAGGCAATTTTATTTACTATTAAAGGGGGAAAAGATTAAGTGAAGAAGAAACTCACCTCTTCAAATACTGCAGCTTTGTTTACCTTTTCTCTAGCAATATCACAAATTTTTAGGATGCCCAGAGCAAATGCCTTCATAGCAGGATCCTCAATAAAGTCAGGATTATGAATGTAGAGGCAGGTGAATACTGTCTGTGCCAAGGAATGGCCTTCAAGCCATGTTATCTGAAAATATTGAGTAGATAGTAAATAAATATGAAGCCATCACAGAAGCCATTTGTAAGGCATCAGAATACAGTGGTACCTCATAAGACAACTAACTTCACAAGACGTGAAACTCACAGGATGACCAAAAACATTTAATAAAATTTATTCCGCTAGACAAGCTGCGACTCACATGACAAGCAAACTTTGCGCGATAACTTGCATGTCATCAGTCAGAGTGCTCTGTATTTCTCGTTCAGGCAACAACCCCAAGCGAGAGTTCTGCCAGCTCTGCCGCGTGCAGTTTACTCCATTCCCATATGGGTGACAGCACGTGCGCATTCTGCTTACACTGCCGCATGGCGGCAGGTTGACGCTCTTGATTGCAATGAGCACTGTGCGATGAGCTCACATGGGAAATCTCACAACAGAGCTCTCCTCTCTCATTGTGTAAACAGCGTAAATTAAGTGAAAGGCATTCAAGAGATAGAACTCCCAAGACTTCAGACTCTAGATTCTCCCTCCAGGAAGTCCCCTTCCCCTCCTCTCTTCTCCCTCGTGCTAGCCGGAATATTCTCAAAGCACACACACAATAAAGCAGAAATTGTCCCTGTCCTTGCCAAAATAAAGCTGAAATCCCCCTCGTCGCTTCTCCGAGGCAAGAAGCATTTCCAAACTGCCCACGACACCCGGAAAAGCTGAGGGAAAAGGCCCTTTTAAAGTGGCAGCAGATCCTCCGAGCCAGCAATCAGCAGCTGAGGCCAGAACTTGCCTCAAAGCAGATCCGTAAGTGCTGGTTAATTTGCTCTATTTCTGCTTTACATTCTGTGTTAATCATGGTTACTTGTTTCAGATGTTAGGGACAATCATTTCTACATCAAATTCCATTGAAAATGATTTTT